>WURV02108877.1:0-41659 GCA_011762755.2 Epimenia babai | reverse complement strand
CACTCGATACGAGAAGTCAGCGCAGAACTATCTAGCGCTCGTCCATCTCGCCTGCGCGATGTTGTGTGCCGCCAATTAAGGACACCCCCTAGTTGTCACTCAGAATCGCTGCCTTCACCGCCCATTCCGGTCGGCCCAGCTCCCCCCCAAGGTGGTACACCCACAACCAAATCTCCGACGCTACCACCTGTTCCAAAAGAACCAGGGTCAACAACCGGTGAGCCTCCCGTCCCGACAAGCTGCGGAGGTTGGCCCACCGCGTAGTCGCCGACCACATGGTCACCAAGAATGTAGTCCCCGTCTCCGTCTCCTTCTTCCGGGGGAACAACGTCGCCAATCACCTGTCCTCCACACGCCGTTGCACTCACCGCAGTCGCTAGAATCACGGAGCGAATTCTCTTCTTCTTCGTTTGACTCATGGTCGATACCTCGCCCTGAAAAACTAACAGCGAAGCCAATCCATTCAATCTGATCAATTTGTCCGACCGTGGCACACTGTGGCTCAACCCGAGCGCGTTGGAAGTGTTTTTCCTGCCCTGCAAGCTACCAAGTGGCGCTTGGAACCTGGCGAAGAAAACCGACTCGGGCGAGTCGCGAAACCAGATCCATCAAGTCGTCTCGGTGGTACTCGTCAAACGTTTCAGCCAGTTCCTCGATGCTGAATGCTCGAGAGGTTGAGAGTAGCCAATCCAAAATCGTTTGCCCCTCCGCGTCAAATTCGATCACCGACTCCGTCGCTTGAGCGCGCGTTCTCACAAAGAGTCGAATCGTGCTTGATGACTCGTCCTTCTCTTGCCGAATTCGAGTCCCTGGAAGGCGAACGTAGTTCCTGAACTCCAGCTCCTCGGGATAAGAATCTGCTTCACCATCCCGCAACCTCGTGAGCGCCCATGCTTGTCGAAGGTCTGCCGGTTCCAGACGGCGAACTCGCTCCGCGAGCTCATCGAGACGGCTCGTCACTTCATCCAAAGGAGCAGCGGTCGACTGCCGCAGGGTTTCGTAGACTGGAGCACGCCATGAAGAGTTCTGCGCGACAAGTAAGTTCAAAGCTTCGCGAACCAGATCCCAACGAGAGGGAGCACGAACACCACTCGTCAAAGAAAGACAAGTCGAGTTCTGATCCTGTGTTCGATGCCATGTCCCCGCCGGGATAAAGACGCACGAACCCGGCCTCAAGACGACGGTCTCCAGTTCCGCTTTGTCAAGGGCGGTTCCGTCGCTAAATCCCTCGCGGTAGACCGAGCCAAAATAGGAAGGTGTCGGAGCGCTGGGAGAATAGGACAGCCGGGGATGATCGACATCACGCTCTCGGATGAAGGAGAATGTCTTTTCACCGATCAGATGAATCAACAGCTGATCATGAGTATCGTGATGCAGCGGCAGCCCGGAGCCAGGAGCGTTGACGAAAGCCCCCAAGCGCATGCACGGTCCCAATGAGAGGGCGCCTTCGATCTCGCGAAGGAAATCGCGAGAGGCAGGGACCGACTCTCCAAGATCAGCAAAGAAGACACTGAGACCGAGCCGGAGCAGCGCGCTAGCTTGAACACCGGACACCGCGGTCTGCCCTCCCTCACCGACGAAACCATCGTGCTCACCAGAAGAGCGACTCGTTGCCCCTTGAGCAATCTGTAGGGCTCCACGGTACTTGTCGGAGAGAAGCGCCACGCTCGTCAGCGGATCGCTCCGCATCCATGCCGGAAGCCTGGAGAGAGAGCCGTGTTGAACAACGGGTCGTGCTCCACGAAAGAGCTCCACTGTGGGTTGATGAAAAAGAGGGCTCAGCGGATCTCCCATCGATCGTCACCGTAGCGGAATCAGATCGAAGAGCTAGAGCGCCTCTTCGCTAGTTCCCGCCCCCGACGACCGGAGTCGGCGCTTGAACCTCAGGAAGTTCCAGATCTTTCGGAAAATCGGGGAAAAGCTCCTCCAAGGTAGGGCGACCCATGTTCCGACCTTCCATGAACTTCCAGCTTGCCCCTTGATCCCTGGAAACGCCTATCAGGAAGGCCTCAGCCTGAACCGTCTTGCTCGGCATCTTCACCACCATCAACTGGCGCGCGATAGCAAATGTGTTCTTCTCGCCGACCTTCATCACACAAGGGTCTGGCACCGAAACCTTCTCAATCGTGGCGCCACTCTCGGCCATCATATCGAACAACTCCCGAACCGCCGCGAGCATCTCGTCCTTTCCGCCCCCCATCTCCAAGACCTCCTTAGGGACACATCGCAACAGGAGATCCGAGTTGGCACCCTGCGCGAGTCGGGCGCATTGACCGGCCGCTTCTTGGCATTTGAGACCAGCATGCCTGACCAAGCCCTTCGGCTCTTTCGCCTGATGAGGGATCCAACCAGGAGGACGCTCAAGCGAGTCGGGTTCAGGAGGTGGTTTCTCCGTGACGACCGGCGGCTTGAATGGATCCTGCTCGCAGGACAAAAGCGCAATCAGACTCACTAGGACGAACGTCATACGCAAGCGACTGATCATAGTGGTCCCCGAGCTCCATTGAACACGCTAACCCATGTCCGTCATCGAGTAACGACAGTTGCCACTCCAGCTCAAGGTCGCGCTTCCAACGGACTGTCCAGGAATCTGGCTCGGGTTAACAGACACGGCACCATTGCTGGGTTGGAGCAATACCCCGGTCAGGAATATTTGGTGAGAAATGCAGACAGGAGCTAACGTCGCCGAGCGACAACCAAGAAACACAGATCGCACACTTCTCCACAGATGGGGCAGCAAACGGCCTACCGCGCCGCGCCTTGACACACTTGAAGCCCGCCGATAGCGCGGAGGCATGTGGAGTTCGACGGGCAGTGGGGCGCTTCTGCGCCAAAAATTTCAGCTATTTGGCGCCATGCTCCTAGCGGCGACCCTCCTCTTCGGGACCACAAGGTCGGCGCAGGCTGAAGGGGAAAAGAAGTCGGTGCGTGTTGGCGTCATTCTCGACGGGCCATCGGAGAGAGATCGCCAAACGCTGGAGGCCCTCATCAAGGAGGTCAAAAGCGTCACGAAGAGAGAGTTCAACGTCCAGTTTCTCAAGAAGGATCAGAAGGAGCTGGACTGGACCAAGGCATCCATTGGTAAAGCGTTGGACGAATTTCTGGCAAACGACGAAATCGACATCATCATCGCCCACGGAGTGATTGGCTCTCAAGTGGCCTTTGCTCGAGAAGAGTACGAGAAGCCCGTTTTCGCTCCTTTCGTTCTCGACGATCCCAGCTTGAAAGATCGCGACGGCGCACTGAAACGAAAAAAGAACCTCAGTTACAGCGTGTGGAGCCTGGACCTGAGAGGCGACATCCGCCGATTCCTCCTGCTCGGCGACTACAAGAAGATCGCCCTCGTCTTCAACAAGCACATCTCCGAAGAAACACCCCAAGCGGTCACTCAAACGTTGAATCAATTCGGTGACTTGAAATCCCGAGTCACCCCCGTCCCAGCTGGGCACACTGCCGAGTCGATTCTCAAGGCTTTGCCGGCTGATACAGACGCGGTCTACCTCGCCCCAAATGATCAGCTGGCATCTGGTGAGATGAAGAAGGTCGCTGAGGCTCTCATCGAGAAGAAGCTGCCCAGCTTCGCTTGGTTTGGAAGCATCGATGTTCCCCTGGGCATTCTAGCTGGGATTGGCAACGACGAAGACATCACTCGCCTGAGCCGACGCCTCGCACTCAACATTCAAAGTGTGATCTTGGGTGGAGCTCCTGAACGCGCGGTATCGGCGTTCCAACGTTCGGAGACGCTAGTCTTCAACGCGGTGACCGCTCGCACAATCGGAGTGTGGCCCGATTGGATAGTCCTCGACGACGCCCAAATCATCGGAGACACCAAAGCAAAAATCGACCGCAAGCTGTCCCTCGCCCAAGCCGTCAAAGCCGCCCTCAAGTCGAATCGTGATCTCGGAGTGAATCGCTACATGGTCGAATCTGGCAAGGCCGACGTGAAGCGAGCCCGCTCGGCACTCTTGCCACAGCTCGGAGCAAGCATTGGCGCTTCATGGATCGATGCGGATCGGGCGGGCTTCGGAAACGCCGAGCGAACCCTGCAGTGGGGAGCCAACCTGAACCAGACCATCTACAACGAGCGCGCTTGGGCAGGCTTCACGAGTCAGAAGCATCTGCAGAGAAGTCGTGAGAAGGATTACGCCTCCGCTGAGCTCAATCTGATTCATCAAGCATCAGTCGCCTATCTTCAGTTGCTCCAAGCGAAGACCTTGGAGAGCATCCGCCGCGAGAATCTCAAGCTCTCACGAGAAAATCTCTCGATCGCCAAGGTACGCAAGCGAATCGGTGTCGCTGGACCCGGCGAGGTTCACCGCTGGGAAGCCCAAATTGCCACAGCGCGTGGAGACGTGATCCGAGCTGCCGCTCAAAGAAACCAGGCAGAGATCGCCGTGAACCGGCTGCTCGCACGTCCATTGGAGGAAGAGTTCGCGACTGAAGAGACGGACATCACCCAAATCGGACTCTCTCAGGAACATCGCTTCGCGGAATATTTGAGCAACCCGCTCAAGTTCAAAGTCCTGCGAGACTTCTTCGCCAAAGAGGCATTGGAACGATCTCCAGAGCTCAAATCAATCGACGCGACTCGCGATGCAGTCGCTCGCCGCAAGAAAGCAGCGAAGCGTGCTTACTACATTCCTACCGTGGAAGCGTCGGCGAGCATCACGCATCGCTTTCTTCAAGGAGGAGCGGGCACAGAAGAGCTCACGCTTCCTCCCGGGATCGACCTGAGCGGCTTCCCCAATCCGGACAATCTCGATCTCTTCGTTGGTGTCACAGCCTCGATCCCCCTCTTTCAATCCGGCGCTCGAACGGCAGAACTCGATCAAAGCAATCAGGAGCTCGGACGCCTTTCGATGCTCGACAGCGCCCAGAAACTCGCCATCGAACAACGGATCCGCGCGGCGCTCCACAGCACAGGAGCGGCTTTCGCTGATATCAAGCTCTCGCGAAGCGCTGCAGACGCGGCCGGAAGCAACTTGGAACTGGTCATGGACGCCTATGCACAAGGACGCACTCCTGTCGTCGACTTGCTCAACGCGCAGAACAACGCGCTCGTGGCTCAACTCGCCGCGGCCAACGCCTCACTACAATTTCTCGTCGAGCTGATGAACGTCGAACGTGCCCTCGGACGCTTCACCTTCTTCATCAAGGAAAGAGAACGTCAGCAGATCTTCGACCGCCTCGACACCTACCTCAAAACCAAAAAGAACTCGGTTCGCTAAGGGATTCAGTCATGAAGAAAGAACTACTCCTCGCTTTCACCACCTGTGCCCTCCTCGCTGGTTGCGGAGAGGACAAGCCGGAAAAGAAAGAAGAGATTGTGAGGCTCGTCCGAGTCGAGCAAGTGTCATCCTCAGGCGCCGGGTTGGACCGCAGCTTTTCCGGTTCAATCAAAGCCGGAGCTGAGACGAAGCTGAGCTTCAAGGTAGGCGGAACCCTGACGGGCATGAAGCTGAAGGTGGGCGACAAGCTGGAGAAGGGTGAAGTCGTCGCCAAGTTGGAAAATCGCGAACAATCTTTGCAAATCGAAGCGGCGCAGGCACGCGTCGACCAAGCAGAGGCACAACTCCGCAACGCTCAAGCAAACAACGACCGTGTTCGCGCGCTCTACGAGAACAACACGGCGACTCAAGCTGAACTCGACTTGGCTCGGAGTTCGTTCGATTCCTCGAAGGCCGCGCTGGCGGGCGCGAAGAAGCAACTCGCACTAGCTAAGGAGCAGGCTGGAAACACGGTTCTTCGGGCACCGGTTTCCGGAGTGGTCGCCAAGGTGGTCGCCGAAGATGGCGAAAACGTGGGAGCTGGTCAGGCAATCGCCGTTGTGAACTCGGGGAAGCGTGAGGAGATCGAGGTAGCCGTCCCAGAATCGCTCATTGGAGGGGTTCGAGAAGGCGCCGCCTGCACCGTGACCATCGACGCACTGAAAGGCAAAAAGTTCTCGGCGACAGTCACAGAGATCGGCGTCTCTTCCGGCAGCACCGCAACGACGTTCCCGCTCGTTGCAACGTTCGACGAAGAAACGAAAGACGTTCGTCCAGGCATGATCGCTCGAGTCAGCCTTGCGTTTGGAGAGGCCAACGCCGAGCCGAAGATTCGCATCAACCCCAAGGCGGTCTCCGAGGATCGTGATGGTCGCTTCGTTTACATCGCCAAGCGCACTCAAGGAGAATTCGCCCAAGCAAAGCGCCTCAAGGTGGACGTCGGGGAGATCAACTCGACAGGGATCCACATCAAGTCCGGCGTGACTCCTGGTGATCTCGTGATCACCGCCGGTCTCACCTACCTCAATGAAGGCAAAAAGGTACGACTCTCCAAGGAGTTCTTAGGAGCTAAAACGGCTCCCAATGCACAAAAAGAGCCCTCAACCGAAAAGCCCGAGGAGCAGCAGGCTGATCAAACAGCAGAGGCCAAAAAGCCTCCTGCAACGAAGGAGGCCAAGTGAACTTCACCGCAGCCGCGATCCGCTACAACCGGATCACTGCGTTCCTCGTTCTCCTGATCGTCGCGGGCGGGTTCATCTCTTACAAGAACGCCTCGCGAGCAGAGGACCCTGGCTTTCCAGTGCGGACCGCCATGGTGCAGACGTTCTTCCCGGGCGCGAGTCCGGAACGCGTCGAGCAGCTCGTCACCGACAAACTCGAAGAAGAAGTCATGGAGATGCCCGAGCTCGACTTCGTGACGAGCATGAGCAAAACGGGTGTGTCGACTCTCTTCGTCAACATCAAGGAGTCGCACAAAGAGCATGAGCTTCGGGCGATTTGGGACAGTCTGCGCCGAAAAATTGAAGCTGCTCAACCCAACCTGCCTGACGGGATCGCCGGCCCTTTCGTCAACGATGAATTCGGTGATGTCTTCGGGATCGTCCTTGGTCTGACAGGTGACGGCTACACGCGCGCAGAACTCAAAGAGGTGGCCGATGAGATCCGCGAAGAGCTTCTTCGCATGGGCGACGTCGCCAAAGTCGACATCTATGGTGACGTGGAAGAGCGCGTCTTCATCGAAATTCGCAACGAGCAAGTTGCCGAATTGGGAGTCTCACCCGCTCAGCTGCAACAGCTTCTTCAATCGCAGAACATCGTGATCCCTGGCGGTGAGATCCGTTCGGGCACCGAGCGCTATGCTTTGGAACCGTCCGGTAACTTCGAAAGCGTCGAGGAGATCGGAAAGACGGTCATGCAACTTCCCGGGCGCAAAGAAGTCTTTCGCCTGAGCGATGTGGCCAAAATCACACGTGGCTACGTCGAGCCCGCCCCACGAGAATTTCGCTCTTCGGGTACTGCTGGGCTTGGCCTCGCCCTTTCGATGGCCAAGGGCGGGGACATCGTTCAGCTCGGTGCCGATGTCAAAGAGAAAATCCGCGAGCTCGAACACCGTTACCCGTTGGGCATTGAGTTCGACGTGCTCATCTACCAACCCCAAGACGTTTTGAGGCTGGTCGACAACTTCGTGGAGAACCTGCTTCAGGCCGTCGGCATCGTGATGTTGGCGATGATCCTCTTCTTGGGTTTACGCACCGGAATGATCGTCGCCAGCCTGATTCCGTCAGCGATTGCGGCAGCGTTTCTGATTATGGGGTTCTTCGACATCGGCGTGAATCAGCTATCACTGGCGTCGCTGATCATCGCCCTCGGTCTCCTCGTCGATAACGCCGTCGTGATGGCGGAGTCGACCCTCGTGCAAATGACCGAAGGGAAGTCGCGCTTCGATGCGGCAGTGGACTCAGCCAAGGAACTGGGGTTCCCTCTTCTGATTTCATCACTGACGACTTGCGCCGCCTTCTTACCGATCTACCTGGCGGAATCGTCCACAGGGGAATACACAGCAGATCTCTTCAAAGTGGTCTCGATCACCCTGCTGTCGTCGTGGGCGCTTTCGATGACGCTCACACCGCTCCTTTGTGCAAGTTTCCTCAAAGCGTCTCCTCAAAAGGAAGGCGGCATCGCCGACAAACTCTACGGCACCTATCGCCCCGGTGTCAGTTTCGCGTTGAAGTACCGCGGCCTCTTCATGGGTGCCATGGTGGCAATCTTCGTCGTCGGAGTGCAGGGCTTCGGTTACATCCCGAACATCTTCTTCCCGACATCGGACAACCCCTCCTTCATCGTGAACCTCGATCTGCCTGCAGGAACGGCGATTGAGGAGACGAAGAAGGCAACTGCCAAAGTCGAAGCCTTCATGCAGGAGGAGCTTCGCACAGAAGGGGACGAGTCCGGTGTCACCCATTGGGTCACCTATGTCGGAGAAAGCGGACCCCGCTTCTACCTCTCCTACGTGCCCGATCCCCCCTCTCCAGAAATCGCGGTGATGGTCGTCTCTGCCACTGATCGAGAAGCAGCGAATCGGGGTGTGCAGAAGGTCCGTGCGTTTATCGCGGAAAACATGCCAGACGCTCGTGCCACCGTCGAGCCGCGTTCTTTGGGCCCACCAGCGGACGCGCCTGTCGCCTTCGAAGTTTCCGGACCTGAGCAAGACACGGTCTTCAGCTTGGTCGATGACTTGAAGGCGAAGATGTTGGACATCCCCGGTACAACCAACGTGCGCGACGACTGGGGTCAGCGCGTCAAGAAGCTGCGCGTCAAGATCGACGCCGATCGCGTGCTCCAAGCAGGGCTCACGAATCAGGACGTCGCGGTCTCTCTCCAAACTGCCTTGTCAGGATTCGAAGTCACCGAGTATCGCGAGGGGGACAACACGATCCCGGTGATTCTTCGCCGTTCGGAGGCCGATCGGGACGATCTCGATAAGCTGGAGACGCTCGCTGTCTCACCTCTCAGCGGTGGACCCGCAGTGCCTTTGAAAGCGGTCGCTGACGTGAGCGTCGTTTGGGAGCCCTCCGTCATTCGCCGTCGCAACCGACAGCAGTCCGTAACGGTGAAATCCAACCTCGACCCCGGCTTTACGTCTGCGGCCGTCAACGCCCAGGTGATCCCTTTTCTGCAAGGCGAAGAGAAGGGCTGGGACCTTGGCTATCGCTGGCGGATGGGTGGCGAAATGGAGCAAGCAGAAAAGGGCAACGAAAGCATCAACGTCAAAATGCCTATCGGCATGTTGATCATCGTCATGTTGCTGGTCTCGCAGTTCAACTCAGTGCGGCGGGCCTCGATCATTTTGCTGACGATCCCGCTTTCACTTGTCGGAGTAGCGGGCGGATTGCTTGCCTTCAAGAGCTACTTCGGCTTCATGACCTTGCTCGGCGTGTACGCGTTGTTCGGCATCGTCATCAACAACGCCATCGTCCTGATCGATCGCATCGATCTTGAAATTGAGAACGATCCAGACAATCCAGTTCAAGCGATCATCGAGGCGTGCCAGCGCCGCTTGCGACCGATCCTTCTGACGACCTTCACGACGGTGCTCGGTTTGATTCCGTTGTGGCTCGGTGGGGGACCAATGTGGGAACCCATGGCCATCGCGATCATCTTTGGATTGCTCTTCTCCACAGTGCTCACCCTGGGAGTTGTGCCGGTCCTCTATTCGCTCTTTTTCCGAATCAGCGGCAAGAAGCCACCTCCCCAAAAGGGCGAACCCATCGAAGAGAAGCCAGTGGAAGAGAAACCGGCGGAAGTCGCCACTGCCTAAACGATCGGATCGCCCCTTGTTGCATCCAGGAACTTCGAATCACTTTTGGTGACTACGGAGCCTGGATGCAGAAGCCGCTCACACAATCATAATGATCAGCGCAAGGACCATCGTTCTCCTCGCGAGTCACCGGCTCATTGCAAACCCCATCATCGCAGATCCCACCGCAACAGTCGCCGTGGTCCTCACACTCGACCGCGACAGGCGCGCAGTCACCGGCGTCGATGCAGACGCCTTGCTGACAGCTGTTGTTCACACACTGGCCGTCGATCAGACATAAGCCACCAGCCAAGCGCATGGCAGAACCTGGAGAGGGTGCGCACACGTCTCCAAGACAATTGCCACTGCAGCAATCTTCGTTCACCTCACAAGCGATCTCGTCCTCCGAGCACTCGCCCACCTCGGGAACACAGAGACCATCAGCGCAGTTGCCGCTACAGCAATCCTCGTCATACGCGCAGAAACGTTCGCTGACGAGATCCCCCATCCCGGTCTCCACACAAACCTCTGTGGCAGCCGCGCATTTTCCAGAACCACAGTTGCCGCTACAGCAATCGGAGTCTTCTTCACAGGAGCTATTTCCCGTCCAGAGGCAAGAGATCCCCGTGCAGATCCCACTGTTGCAGGAGCCTGCACAACAGTCCGCATCCGCCGCACATTCTCCTTCGTCGACGCATTCATTGGAGGCTCCGCCTCCCATGCTCGTCAGATCGCCATCGCCATCACCGTCCCCATCGCCGACGACCTCGTCTCCATCGCCGTCCCCGGTGACGTCACCGTCACCACTTGAACCAGCCGAGTCACTCCCTCCACCGCACGCGAATGTGCCGAACCCAAGAGCCAAAGCAACCAGTGAAACCATCAGCGTCGAGAACTTCATATCCCCCCCAAAGCAGGGAACATGCCAAGAACCGAACAGGCCTAAGCTTTTGAAATGAGACAAAACCTCAAAGAGGTCCTTGCTCACTGTGGCTGGCACAACAGGCACCGTGCCTGGCACGTGCCAGCTCAGCTCACTGGTCCGCCAGCACAGCCACCGCTCAACACCTATTCGGTCTCAAAATATTCATCTTCGGAGAGCTCTTCCTCGACTTCCTCCAGCTCGGGCTCGGGGCATTCCTCCCCGGTATGGCCTTCTTCACCCTCCGGAATCACGCAAGGATGAACCCGCAGGAGCTCCGGTCGTGGATTGTAAACGACCTCACGTTCTTCCTTCTTTTCCGTACCGTCAGCCATCCGCACCGTACGTGACACTCGCACGGTCCACCCAAGTTGCCCCGCACGAAGACGTTTTTGCTCCTCAGGGTCCATCGCCTCGTTCGGCTCGTACTCCTTGGGTGGCTCAACGATCTTGTAGCGACGCGACTTATTCACCGTGGTCACACGCCCTTCAGCGTCGCCATAGACGAGCACTTTGATGAAGGTTTGCGTGAACTGCGTCTTAATGACCATTCCCGCCTTCGTATCGTTCCGAAAGATCAGGTCCGGTTCCGGAAACGAGACTGTTGCCTCGTGCCCCTCAGGGTAGCGAGAGAAATAGACGCTATGCGGCTGACGCTGAACGATCTCGTAGCCACCACGCAAAACCGCGTTGAAGAGCGTCGTGGCGAGTTGACTAATGCCACCACCAAAAACGTCCTTCATTTTCCCCCGGACGATGGTCGGCGCTTCGTAATAGCCAGCCCTCCGAGTACGCGGTCCCAGGTGCTTGTTCAAGGAAAAAGTCTCGCCGGGTCGAAGCACCGTCCCATCCAACAAGCCGGCGGCTCGATGAATGTTCTTCACTCGAGTTTGGCAACAAGGGTGGTGAGTCACGAAACTGCTCACAAGCTCTTTGACTCGTAACTCCTCAGCCTGTTTCTTCGTGAGCTTGGGTTTTGCCACCACGAGTGCAAGCTGAACCGTTCGCTCTTCTGTCTTGGACGCAGCCCAAATGTCCTCGATGAGCCGCTCCAGGTTTGCCTTCTTCCCAGCTTCGCTCTCACCAATCGTCATCTCGCCGCGGGGGCTGAACTCAAAGGACGCCTCCTGCGCAGGAACCTCAAGCTCTCCGAGGAATCGGCGCAAACTAGAACGAACGGCATCTGAGTTGAGGCGCACGATCAAATCGCGCTTCTCCTCATCCACCTCGACGAGGAGCCCCTCACCCAGTTGCTGCTGTGAGAGTTTGGCTGTTTTTTGACCACTCGGTCCTTCAACCGTAATGGATCCGGAAAGCAGACGTTCGATCTGTTCCCGTCGCTTCGCCTCCGTTTCCTTGGACACCAGCGGCTCGCTGGTGCGCAAAGGAACGTCGATCTCGGTTTCGCCATGAAGAGCCGCTTCTCGAAGCCGCTCTTCCAGCTCTTCCACATCGACTTCCGAGCCACCCGAGCCCTCTCGAAAAACGAGCTGATCATCGTACTTCACGAAAGGCAACTTGGGTTGAGGAGCGATCTTCTCCACCCACGGCAGCAACTCCTTCTGGAGTTGGTCTCTTCTCACAACCACAGTCGGAGAGATCTCGTGCACACTCACCAGACGAGCACACCAAAAACCAAACTGAGACAAGAGATTTCCATCACGGCCCGCGGCCAAAGCCGTTTCCACCAGTGCAAGGACATCCAGCTTCACCCCGACGTCGTTCCCTCGCAGAACGAGCTGCTCATCTTGCAGCCTGAAGGAGAACTTCGCCCTCTGGATCTTGTCGGCGGGCTCTTGAAACGCCGCTTCAATTTCTCCCACCCCCATATCGGAGAGATTCCGCTCCCCCACGACCACTCCTCGAAGAACGGCCCCGTCATTCATCACCCGCTCTCCGACGAAGGACAGGAGGAGGCCGCCTAACAGTGCTCCGAAGAAAGCGCCGGAACGTTGGAGCCAGAGCTTGGTGGAAGGGAGAAGGTCCATCCGGAGCCTCTCTTAGCCCATCCTCTTGGAGTCGCGAAGACGAACGCGTGAACTGCTGTCGGAAGCTGCTTCTCAACGACGGCGAGTCATGTCTTCCACACTGGTGATTCGCTCGGTTCGCGAAAGAGTTCGCTGTCTTTCAAGCCACTCTGAGCCGCGAATTCGATCAGCTGCTCCAGCTTCCGCTCTTGAAAACCAAGGATCTTGTAAATCTCCGTCAGCTGCTCGTTGACGGAATCCTCGGTGACGCCCAGCGCTTCGGCGATGCGCCGCGGTGCCTGCTTACGACTACGTCGAAGGAAAACTTGCAATCTCCTCTTCCCCCGCACGAGCTTCCTCATCTGCTCGAAGCGAGCACGAATACGCGGATCCGGGTCTACCGCCACACTCAGGCAGCATGCTTCTTGCTCCAACGAATCCATTGGGAAGGCCATCGAGACGATGTGATGGGACGTTCTGTAGCCGGGGAGATTGCAGGCCACATAGCGAAATTCCGCGAAACCAAGCTTCTCTGGTCGGATCAGCACCTTGGTCCGAGCAAAGTAATCGATCGCCCGCGGTTCGGTGTTCCCTGGAAGGCGAAGAAGGTGAGGCACCCAATAGACGCAATCGATCTTCTTGTAGTGCCGCGCCATGATCGTGAAGCTACCGGCATCAATCACCTCTTGCGCGCTTTGATAACCCAACTTCTTCGCACAATAGGTCGTGGAAAACGAGAAGGCGCGAGCGTCGTTCCAACTAAAGAGGTTGATGTCGCCCACGAACATCACCCAAGGCAACGATTCATCCAGCTCAGGCAAGTCGTAGACTTTGTCTCGTAGACAAGCCGCCATTTTCTCTACCGATGTTCGCAAGAGCGCTATCGCGGCGTGCTCTTGAAAGTCCTCCGTCTTCAGCATCCGCCCCACTTCATGCTTCGTTTCCCCTCCTCATTCACGCCCCCCGGGACGCACCGATGGCTCCAAGTCTAAGCCACGTGTGTGTACTTGAGAAAAGCCAGTCGCTGTTCAGCCGTCCCAAGCATCACGAGTTCCGAACCGACCTTCAACTCGACATCCGGTTGCGGATTGGAAATCAACTCTCCGTTGAGGCGCATGGCGACCACGTTGAGGCCTGTTTTCTCACCGATTTTGCTCGAAGCAAGCGTCTTACCGCAAAACTCGGAGGGCGTTTTCTCTACAAAGAGCTCTGTCCCTTCCCCGACGACGACCAAATCCATCTGACGAACCATGGCGACGATCGTCTGAATCGCCACCGAGCCGTGACTGAGCGCAAAATCTGCTCCCGCGCGGTGAATGGCATCGAGATTCCAATCCTCACAGACTCGCGAGATCACATGAGTTCGCTCGTTGAGCTTTCGGCAGTAAATAGCCAAGAAGGCGTTGGTCGCGTCGTCATGGGTCGTGAGAACGACCGACCGAGCGTCGTCGATTCCAGCAGCCTTGACGGTTTCCAGGTTCGAGGCATCGCCAATCACGACGCGATCAGCAACGTTTTCTAGCTTTTCGCGAAGCTCCTCCGAAGCATCGAGGATCGTCACCTTGGCTCCTCGCGTTCGAAGTGCGAGAGAGACCGCGCGGCCAACGTTTCCTCCTCCAATGACGAGAACTGGCGCTTCCCCCCTTTGATAGATCACGAAGAGCGCATCGAGAGCGGTCACTTGATCCTCGGTGCCGACAACGACGGGAACGCTATGCTCGGAGAGCATGGTGTCAGGGCCAGCCGGCAGGAGATGCCCCCGCTCCCACACGGCGACGACATTCAGTCCGGTCATCTGACGAAGTTTGCTCTCCCGGATCGTTCGCCCGGGCAGCTTCGTGCCATGGATGGGGAATTCAGCGATGACCATATCGCCAAACTGGCCGATGCGTTGAGCAGACCGGGTCCCATCCGCTACTCGAGTCGCGAGTTGTTCGCCGAGACGCTGTTTGTACGGCAGCACTTCGGTGGCACCAGCGAGCTCCAAGAGATCAATCGAGTCGACATTCTCAGCCAAGGCGACGACCGTCACCTCCGGCGCGACTTCTCGCACGGTCAGCGTGATGTTCGTGTTTTCGATATCGCTCAGGTTGCAAAATACCAGGCGCGCTTCCTGAGCCCGAAGAGCTCGAAACGTCGCTGGATCGTTTCGCGTCCCCGTCACCACACTGATCCCCTCAGTGTGCATGTGAGCCGCCTCTTTCGGATCGGGTTCGATGACAACGTAGGGTACGTTGAGCTCTTCCAGCTTCGGGATCAGTCCCTTCGCCAATTCATCATAGTGGCAAATAATGACGTGCTCCGAGACTTCTTCCTCGACTTCTCGAGGCGCTCGGGAGCGAAGCTTCGCTTCCAGCCAAGGAGCATAAAACGATCGAATGAAGGTGAACGGAGCCACGATGAGCAACATCACGATCCCGTAGAGGAGAACGAAGATCGTGAACGCGCGGCCCACATCACTCTCGAAGGTGATGTCTCCAAAGCCCAAAGTGCTCATGACCGTCAGGGTCCAGTAGAGCCCGGTGATCCAAGAGTGATAATGCCCCTCGTAGAGCATGATCAGATGGAAGAGCACCGTGAACCCGCCGATCGAGATCCCCAGCAGGATCAGGAACGAGAGAAACGCCCGAAAATTCTGCCGAGTCTCCCGCTCTTGATCGAGCAGGTAAGCAAACTGCGCAGGCAGGAACTTCACAGATTGAAAGGTTAGCCGTCCTCGCCCAGAAGGATAGAAAGAACTGCGACTTTCCTGGCTGAGCCGCTCCCACAAGCACCTATGAAAGCGACGCGTCTCAAGCCAAAAACGCCCTCCTCTCGACGACTAAGCCATCCGTCGTCGGCGCCAAAGCACCAGCGAGAGCAGCGCTCCGCTCACCCAGAGGCCCCATGGCGTTCCACCCGAAGACGGCGACTGACGACAAGCGCACCCAGCGTCCGCTCCACGTTCTGGAGCTTGATCACCGGTAAGCGCCGGAAAGTCCGGAAGGTCCGGATCGAGAAGCCCCAAGTCTTCGCAGGTACGAGGCTCCGGGATCTCGAAATCTGCCGGATCAGGAAGCGAAAGCGCGCACGCCAGTCCAGGCCTCGTGATGCCCTGATTCTCCACGAGCCACCCATGCTCGCCACATGCTGGAGGCGCTGGTGCGCAAACTCGCACATCGTCGAGAAGATCTGAGTAATCGACTCCTCCAGCACCCGCCGTTGGTTCATCGACAGGACGACATCGAGTGGTTCCGTCATCCATCAAGACAGCCGCTGCTCCAGCGTCGCAATCGCAACCAGAGAAGCCATCGAGCTCCACACAAGTCCCATCACCACAATCCCGATCTCGACAAGCGCTGGGCAAATCCAATCCCCCCGCGGAAAGATCGACTGGGCCGTTCTCCGGAACACAAGTGACGCTCGTCTGCCCATCCAAATCGCGGAAAGCGCGAGACACGCTCCCCTCGTCACAGTCGCAGCCCGCACCGAGATCAGTCACCACACACGCACCAGTCCCGCAATAGATGGTCGAGCAATCACGAATCTGCTGGCTCCACTCATACTCGCTCAGGTCGACGACATCGCTTTCACAAGACTCGAGTGACTTCTGAGACCCCTGCAAGATCCGACCGCCAAAACCATCGACCTGCGTTGACGGAACAAACATGGGATCGAAGGTCATCTCCTCTGGAGAAAGGCGAGTGGTGAGTCTCGTGACTCGGGGGTACTTCTCCCGAAGCTCGCTCAAGAGCGCGAGACCAGCCATCAATTCCGGCTCGGCTTCTTCGCAGTCTGCACGATCGAACTCATCCATCGGGCACTGACATTGCCCATCGTCCGCAACCCCGCAGAAGTCGCCACCAAAACAACAATTCGGGTCACCAACCACCGCTTGCGGCACCGCCCCTGCGTACTCGACATAGAAGCCGTCGCCCCCCACGTCGTCGACCGCTTTGTTCAAGAGCATCGGATAGTTCGAACGACCACGGGCATCCGTCGCCAAGTCCTCCTCGGGGATGCCGATGAGCGGTTGATCTTTCGGTTCGAAAAATGCATCCCCAAAAACTAGTGATGTCACCGTGAGATGTGGTTCCGCACCGACAGCCGTCAGCATCAAGGGAACCATGGGCGCATCGGCACGAAATCGCATCCGAAGGGGTCGAATCGCGTCTGCGCCTGATCCCGGAACCAGCTTGCTCGCAACAAACATCATCCCAGCATCCGCGTAGGGCTGCATGAAGGGAGCCATCGTGTCGTTGACGACGAATCCTTCGTCCTGAAGCCAAGTCACGGCAGCAGCTGCGTCACCCGCCGCAAAAGTCACGGTGTCGTAGTTGCCTACGACTTCACGTTGCAACACCTCGACGGGAGAACCTCCCCCGCCAGCTCCACCAAACCCGGCGGAGGGGAACCCGTCTGCGTCGCCATCCCCGGCGAGGGCGGCATCCCCGTCACCGTCTCCGTCTCCCCCCGGAGTGCGACAATTCGGTAACGGGTGGTACTTGCAAACATAGTTTGGTTCGGGGCAAACGTTTTCCGTCGTAACACTCACCGAAGGAGCCGTGGCTTCATCAAGAAGGCCAAACGCGGCCTCATGGCTGAGCTCCAGCTCCGGAACATCGGGAACGGGAAGGATCCACGCGAACGAGGCCGGGTCTCCGGCGTACTGAATGAGCACGTGAGCGACGACATGCTCTTCTTCCACTTCAAAGATGATCGTTTCCGACTGCTGATTCACCGCGTAATCAGAAGCCTCCACCGACATGGGCGGAGGCAAGGGCGAAGAAAAGCAACCGCAAGCTTGAGCATCCGACGCACCGCTGGTCACCCCCAACACGACCGGAACAATCAAGCCAGCCAAGCGAAGAGCCGCTCCCCAGCCCGAGCGAGAGGCGGGCTCACTCACCCGCGACAGCTGAGTCGTCGACCCCTCACCCCTGACATTCCTTGCTCTCATACTCGCCTCCTTCGGCCCCACTGGCACACAATGGCTCACAAAATTCACGGTTCGCCAACGTACTGCAGGATGCATGCCGACTGAGCAGCGCATGACCGGTGGCGTCTCGTCACAACCCATGTAAACAGCATCGCCATGAGCGACTTCTCCCCTTCCCAGCGAAGTCAGGTAGCTCCTTTTCTCGTCATGGATGTCATGGAGGCTGCGGACCGTGCCGAGCGAGCCGGAACGCGAGTCCTCCACCTGGAAGTAGGACAACCGGGAAGCCCCGCGCCGACCCGAGTGCGCGAGGCCGCTCATCGGGCCATCGACGAAAGCAAGTTGGGTTACTCCCTCGCGACCGGGATCCCGACTCTCCGAGAAGCCATCGCTCGACACTACACCGACACGTACGGAATCGACGTTTCGCCCGAATCCATCGTCGTAACATCCGGGGCTTCTGGAGCGTTCGCTTTAGCCTTCTTGGCGGCCTTCGAGGCGGGAGACTCTGTCGCGCTCACCGAGCCGGGCTACCCTTGCTACCCCAACATTCTCCACGCTCTCGATCTGAACCCGGTGACGATTCGCGTCGGGTCGAAATCCAACTACCAACTCTCGCTCGCTCAGCTCGAAGCCCTGGAGCCCAAGCCGCAAGGACTGATCTTGGCTTCTCCAGCCAACCCGACCGGCAGCATGCTCTCCCCAGAACGGCTTCGAGAGCTTCTTTCGTACTGTCTGGCAAACGGGATCATGGCAATCGTAGACGAGATCTACCATGGCCTCGTCTTCAACGGTTCGGCACCGACGACAGCCGCAGAATTTTCCGAATCGTGTATCGTCATCAATAGCTTCTCCAAATATTTCTCGATGACCGGCTGGCGACTCGGTTGGATGATCGTCCCGCGCAACTTTCGCCGTACAGCCGAGATCCTCAGTCAGAATCTCACGATTTGCGCACCTACCTTGTCTCAAGAGGCTGCTGTCCACGCATTCCATTCCCACGATGAGCTGCAAGCTCACGTGACGCGCTATGCGCGCAATCGAAAAGTGCTCCTCACCACCTTGATCGACGCTGGTGTGAAAGACTTCGCACCAGCAGACGGCGCCTTTTACATCTATGCGGATCTGTCCGCGTGGACGAACAACTCAGTTCAGTTTTGCGAGAAAATGCTCGCCGATATTCAAGTAGCCGCCACCCCGGGAGTCGACTTCGACCGAAAGCAAGGCCGCACGATGGTGCGCTTCTCTTACTGCCGAGATGAGGAAGACGTACAAGAAGCGGCAAAACGCCTCGGCCCGTACCTCAAGAAGCACAGAAATACACCGTAAATTTAGCCCCTTTTGCCGGGCGGAAGTTTCCCTTGGGGTGGGCGATTTTCGGGACGAGAAATCGCACGACTCGGGCTTCCCAAAAGCTTCAATCAGTCGCACCTTTAGATCATGAAAGCGATGTGGAACGGCGCCGTCCTGGCCGAAAGCGATCAAGTGAAGCGAGTGGAGGGGAACGCCTACTTCCCGCCAGACAGTCTCAACTCGGAGTTCTTCAAGGAGAGCAACCACACCAGCGTGTGCCCTTGGAAAGGAACGGCTAGCTACTACGACATCGAAGTCGCCGGTGAACGCAACGCGAATGCAGCGTGGTACTACCCGGAGACCAGCAAGAAGGCAGAGCAGATCGAAGGGTACGTCGCCTTCTGGAATGGCGTGGAAGTCGTCGAGTAGCAGCAGGAAACACTAGCGACTTCCCCCTTCGCCTCCCGCCCCACCAGCGTTGGGATCAGGGACACACTCGCCGTCTTCGCACATCTCTCGGCTCGTGCAGAGATAGCCACACGCTCCACAGTTGGTCGGATCGTCGCTCAGGTCCTGACACCCGGAACTGCAGAAGACCAGGTCTCCGAGACAAGGATCGGTTGGGGTGAATCGACCCACCGGTTGCGTCCCCGTCGCCATCGCCATCGCCATCACCTGATGACGTCGCTCCTGAGCCTGGATTCCCGTCACCGTCACCATCGCCAGCGTTCGACGAGCCCGGCTCGTCACTCTCGTCCGAGCAGGCCATAGCGCTCACCAACGCCAGCGAGATGACGACCGGAGTCGCCTTCGACCAATTACCCATCCCTTACCTCCTTGGTTGGAACGAGAGTATCACACAAGAGCAACGAGTTGTTCTGCCAGCGAACGAGCCTGACGCTCTGGGGTGAAGTCCTTGTACTTCATCGCGAAAGCCTTCGCTTGCGCCTGGAGCTTTTCATCGTGGACGGCAGCTTGGAAAATTGGTGCCAAGGATCGATCCACAGGAAGAGTCGCCACCCCGACTTGCGACATCTGAGCAACGCCTGCTTGAACTGCTTGCTCTAGATGTTCCGGGAGAGCGAAGACCGGAACCCCCGCCAAAAGAAACGCCGCCATCGTCCCATGTCCCCCAGGGCAGATGGCGATCCGTGCCTGCTCGCGAGCTCTTCGTATCGAAACGGGAAGGTGGCTCACGTGGAGATTGGTGGAAGATAGCTCCTTCGCCTGAACCTCCGACAATCCCGAAGCAATCAAAAGAGAGGAGAGTCCTGACTCTCGCAAACCGCACACCAAAGCCGAAAAGTGAGGACTCGCTTGCCGAGCATAGGCAAAAATTTTCATCTCCGCGCCTGACGGCCACCTTGCAGATGCGGGCACGTCGAGTTCGAAGCTCGCTCCAAGATAGTCGCCATGAGGGCGCGATGGGTAGTGGTCCATCTCAGCAAAACTGCACAGAAGTTCCTGAGTGACTTCGGCAATTTCATGGGCAGCTGTGATCGTCGACTGGTCGAGAGCACTGAGCACCCGATTCGCCACGCCCACCACTTCCTTCTCCACGGAAAGATTTCTTGGCGAAGATTCACGCCTCATCGGCTGGATCGGCGGGAGTGGTGATTGACGAGGTGGCACCGAGTAGCCGACTCCGATGTTCGCCGTTGCGACCCCGAAACCACGAGCGGCCAAACTCGATACCGCCGGAAAGTTGAAGACCAAAACATCCGGTGCCAGTTGCTCGTAGAGCCCGCGCCACTGGTTCACCAAGTTGTTCAGTTCGAGAAATGACCCGAAACCGTTGTTTCGGGCGATGTCTGCCCAAGTTTCAGGAAGAAAGTTCCTGGCCTCGGCGCCCCTCGCAATCGGCGCTTGGAATACCCGGACGTCACTCTGAAAGAACTCAGAAACCCGTTCCGTTCGCCGAACGACCAACGTCACCCGATGTCCGGCTTCCCGCAGGTAACGAGCCACCAACGAGAAATTCGTCAGATGGCCCAGGTTCCCACCGAGCTCCCAAGCATAAACGACGTGCGCCATAAAGATCACCGAGGCCGAGCCCTAGGAGGAGCTAGAGCCTGGCCTCGGCTGTTGAGACAACAGGATTCCCCAAGGCTACCGATGACTACTCCTGGGCTCCGTTCGGTCGACAAGTGTGCTCGCGATCCGGATAGTCACCACTATCGATACAAGTCGAACTGCCCACACAGGCAGAGGGGCTGTTCCACTGCCCGAGGGAGTTGCAACCTCGAAACGTCGACGACGAGACGCACTCTGATTCGCCACGGAAACACTCCACCTCTCGGCATGTGTAGATCTCATGAGCTGGTCGCGTGCACATTTCCATGTCTCCACAAGTGACGACTTCGAACTCCACTTCCCCGTAAGGAGCGATACCTTCGCACTTGTTGTACGTGCCGTAGGCGATGCTCGGATCGAAAGGCCCGGTGTAGGTTGGATCGCCACAACGCTGCCCTTCCAAAGACGTCTCCAAGTAGACTTCGTCTGCTCCCAGGTTCGGACAAGCTACGTCTTCACAAGTGGCAACGGATCCTGCGGGGACGACAGGCGGCGTCGGAGGATCTCCTTCCTCACCGTCCAGCATGTCTCGAAGATAGGGCGCCAGCGCATCGCGATAAGCTTGTGCGTCTGCCAAATCGATGCCCGACTGGACACAAATTTCACCCTCATCGCAGGACTCCACGGTCCAGCTTTCTCCGTCGACGCAACGCTCGAGCTGCCCAGCAGGCATCGCTTCAACCGCGTCGTCAAATGCGTCCCATTCGTCTCCTCCGTCTTCCGCAACCCAATCCGTGAAGTAGATACCTGGGTCAAGAAACTCGTCGCTGCAACGAGTAGCGCCCACTTGGCAAACACTGCCAAAGCACTCTCCTTGACTGCATTCGGTCTCTCCCGGACAGCTCGCTTCATCCCAACCGCTCCCATCTTGCTTGCAAGTGCGCGTTCGATCCTCGTCGCAGCCCTTCTCGCCGGGAATGCATACCCATCCGTTCGGCGGAACGCATTCCCCCGCCTCACAGAGATACCGATCGCGGCAATTCTCTTTCTCCCAGGACGCTCCATCATCTGCGCAAGTGCGCGTCGCTGCGGCTCCTGCGCATTCCACGAGACCTGCTTCGCAAAGAGGTTCGTCGTCTCCACCTCCCATGCCCTCGTTGTCCGAGCCGCCAGACCCGTCCGGGTCTTCCTTCGTCGTTTCATCGCCGTCTCCATCCCCATCCCCGTCCCCGCTTCCGCTGGGAGAGGGGCCTGAATCGCTCTCCGATCCAGAACACGCGACCCCAATGGCAATCGCCGGCAAGAGAATGGAAAGAACCCTGAGATTGATTTTCACTGCTGTTACCCCTTCATGAAAAAGTGAAGAACGCGCCGAAAAACACCTGAAATAGGCTTTCCGACGATCGACTCAACCATGGTGACGGAGGGCCAAAGCCCTAGGGAGACGCCCGGGGATACTACTGTTTATCCGTTCAGATCTCACAAACAACAAACATCGCATCGATCCCATGGGAGGTTGATGCCCCGACCTAGATGGAATCGACCACAAAGGCGACCGCGCCCCGATCACGGCCCGCTCAGCACGGACGGATCTAGCCGTGAGTCGAGCGGCGACTCGATCAGTCGCCGAGCAGCTGGATGAACGGAAGACTCTCCAGGTCTTCTCCTACCTCGTCACCCCACGACTCGATCGAATCGCGTCCTGTCTGGCCGACAGGCGCCCCACCCCAGCAATGAAAGTTACCACTTTGGTAGATCACACAATTGTGAAGGCCACCGACGTGAAGCGCCTCGAGAGTTTCCCCCGCTGGCAACGGAATCGGAGTCAATAGGTTGGGCGTGCTCCCGGCATCGACGCCACGATTGGTCGTGTCGAAGGTCATCAGTTGCCCTTCTTGGTTTTGTCCCCAACAAACGACTTCGTCGGAGCCCGTCACTACGCAAGAGGTCGTCCCCCCCGCGACCACATGAGTCACGGAGGCTCCGCCGAGGTCAACGTTCGGCGTGTTCACGCCGAGATCCATCGGAAAACCGCCGAGAGATCCGGTGTCACCCAGACCAAGTTGTCCGACTCCACCCCAGCCAAAACAGCGCAAATCACCTGAATTCATCAATACACAGGTGTGACTACCTCCTGTAGAAACAGCGGTAATCGTACCTCCCCCCAGGTCGATCGGGAGGAGGTTGTCACCCATTTCCCCTGGCTCATCACCCCGGTGAGCCATCGAGCCGTTGTCGCCCGTCCCCAATTGCTCGAGCAGGTTAGAGCCCCAACACTTCAACGAGTCATCGTCGAGCAGCGCACAAACGGCGCGTGATTGAGCGTGAAGCGACTGGATGCTTCGCCCGGTTCCCAAATCGAGTTCCGGGAGCGCATCCCCCATCTGCCCAGGTTGATCCCCTCGATTGACGTTGTCGCCCAAACCAAGTTGCCCGACAGTATTTTCTCCCCAACACTTGACGGTGCCTCCTTCGATCGTCGCGCAGGCAAAGTCCGTCCCTGCAATGACACTCGTTGCGCGAACCCCATCTCCGAGATCAATCGGAGCGAGGCCATCTTGTAGATCTTGGGGATCGTCTCCCCAGTTTTCGGTGTCACCCGTCCCCAACACGCCGCTCGCGTTGCTTCCCCAACACCAAACTCGGCCTTCAGCCCCCTCCAGCGCGCAGGTGTGATCGACACCACCAGCGACTTGAGTCAGAGCGACGTTGTCGGGCAACGGAACCGGCTGAACCGAGCTCATTTCGCCCGGCTCATCTCCCCGATGGTTCGTGTCCCCGACCCCGAGCTGGCCGTACTCGTTGTCTCCGAAACAGCGCACATCTCCCACATCGGTCAGAGCGCAAACGTGATCCCCCCCCAAAGCCAAAGCGACGACTGCCCCTGCTTCAGGACGTGGCGGCTCCGGTTCGCTCGTCGATCCACCATCACCCATCGTTGGGTCCGACGAACTGAGGCAAAGACCATCTTCACAAACGAGATCGTCACTCGGACATTCCGTCTCACCGCAATCAGCAACGCAAATGCTCCCGCTCCCGCCCGCACCCTGGTTCAGAGAATCGTTGACTTGGCGGCACATTTCCTCGACTCCAGCGCTGTCGATTGGTGCGCAAACACCAGACGTTCCGTCGCGAGTGCAGTCACGATCCTCCTCACAAGAATCCGTGCAGATTCCGCAAAGGCAGCTCGCTTCTCCGCATTCTTCATCACGTTCACACGTCACGAGCCAATTCGTCAGACTATCAGCCGACGGAACCGTTTGTTCCGTGCGACATCCTGACCACGTACCAGCAACAACGAGCAGAGCGACCCACAGCGCTCCGATGGCATTCCCTCGCCCCATTCCCTTTCAGCCTAGCAGCTCCAGGTGGCACACGACTATGAGCACAGGCCCACGGGAAGGGCAGCGGATCACAACGAGCGGAGTCCTCATCAAGCACTATTTTGGCCTACGCGAGGGAGCACAAGCAGGCGAACGTGAGGTCACCCCCTTATCCGATCCTCAAGTCGCCAAAAACAAGGGAGTGAACCTGGATTCACCTCCTTTGCTCAAGGACACTCAGGCAGACTGGTTTCAGTGAGCGGGGGTGGTGGTCAAAGACTATGGAATCACGAGCATTAATCGACGCAATCGTACGACAAACGACAGTGCTCATCGCTCAAATTTCCACGGCAGCAGGACTGAGAGCTCCCCTCGCACACATTGCTGATCAGGTTTTCGTCAACCTGGCTCAGGAACTCGAGCAACAAGGAGTTGGTCGGAAAGTCATCGCGGACATGTTCGGTCTTGCGCTGCGTAGCTATCAAAAAAAAGTTCATCGTCTGACGACCAGCGCCACCTTGCCCAACAAGACGCTTTGGGAGGCGATGCTCGATTACCTGGGGGAGAAAGGTTCCGTCAGCCGGAAGGAACTCTTCGAGCGATTCAAATACGACGACGAACCGATCGTCGGGGCCGTTCTCAACGACCTGGTGCAGAGCGGTCTCGCCTATTCCACCGGGCGTGGTGACAACTCGATGTTTGGAGTGACAAGCGAAGCGGATCGCAGCGCCATGCATAAAGAATCCAACTACCCAGGCGTGATGTCGCTGATTTGGATGAGTATCTATCAGCAGCCCGGCACCCTCGAAGAGATCGCCGAACGGTCCGGCTTCAACGAAGAAGTCACAGCCCGAGCCCTCAATGATCTCGTCACCGAGGGGCGCGCTGAAGAAGCTGACGGTCGGTATCGTGCGGCACGTGTGGAAATTCCGGTGGGCGCTGCCAAGGGATGGGAGGCAGCCGTTTTCGATCACTATCGTGCGGTCGCAACGGCGGTCGCCGCGAAGCTGCACAACCGTCGTTCAGAAATCAACGACAAGATCGGAGGTCAAACCGCAGGCTTCGATCTTCACCCGAGGCACCCACATCGCGAAGAAGTCCTCAACCTCCTCGCAGAAACGCGCGAACGAGTCACGGAGCTGTGGAAGAGAGTTTCCGAACACAATCAGCAACACCCGATCGCTGAAGAAGAGAAGACCAAAGTCTACTTCTACTTCGGCCAAAATGTTCTTTCAGCTAGCGAAGACGAGGAGTCACTTTTCAGTGTGACAGAGAGTCATTCGCCGGAACTTCCAAAAACGAAGTAGTGCTCACTGACAAGGGATCGGCGCCGTATCGACGACAACATCGTCCAAACAGACCTCTCCATTCCTCTGCCCCTGATCCGTGTGAGCCAAACCATAGACAACGAGATCAATGCCCTGCCCAGGGCGTGTGTCGACATTTTGAAGGGACGCAACGATGGTCTCATTGATCGCCATCGTCATCCAACCGTCCGAACCATTGCTCACCAGAGTGCTCGCCTGAAGACAGAACCATTCCCCCTCGGGGACTACACCACCTGACGACCGGTTCGTCGTTCCATGCTCCACCGTTCTTACTTCGGCGGCTCCGCCCGCGACAACGCTGTAGTCCAAGGCAACACCCACACTATGGTTCAACCCCAGCAGCTTCATGCGCCCATTCACGGCACCAACCGGAAGGTAAACCCAAGCACGAAAGTAGAAAGGCCCACTGCTGTGAAGCGGAATGAACTCCCGGATCTCGGCCTCGCTCACCTGGCTACCTTGAACCCCGCACATCGCCGTGTCGTCGAGGTACCCAAAATCATCAGTGATGGTGAGTTGCCCGCCCCCACTCGTCCAAAGATCGCCATCTGGCGATTCATCGAAAGTCTCAATGCTGATCACGGTGGCCGGATCGATCGTGCAGTTCGGTACACATTCGGGCATTCCTCCCATCCCCATCGACCCGCCACTATTCGTTCCTCCGGTGCCCCCGGTATTGGCTCCGCCGCTGCCATCCCCACCAGTACCATTCGTGCCGCCTGTTTCCGTCCCGTCGGAGCCCCCGGTTCCACCACTCATCATTCCGCCTGAGCCACCAGAACTCACTCCGCCGCTGCCGTCCGAAGACCCTCCAGTACCAGCTCCACCCGACGACGGCGCTCCGCCAGTCGTGGATCCCCCTGTCGTTCCTCCGCTTCCCGCGTCGCTTCCTCCTGAACTCGAACCGTTCCCGCCGCTCGCCGAATCACGACCTCCAGACGCCGTGCTCCCACCACTCCCGCTCTGGCGACCGCCGCTACCGGAAGTCGCACCGCCCATAGGCTTCGGTTGATCAATGCTCACCTCACCATCAATCGCTCCTCCGCCCAAGCCAACGACTGGATCAACGGAGGTGTCGCCTTCGAGATCCAGCGGCTCGAGCCCCACGATCCCGCAGCCAGCGAGAAGGAGAGACACCCATGCCGCACGAAGGACAGGCAGGTGACGTCGGGGGGCGAGATGCGACGCAGACAAGCGCCGATCAGAATGACCGGACCGTAGGCAATCTTCAAGGGAACAAGGTAGGGCAAGTCGCCCACTCGGCCTACATGTCGTGCAGGAACTCCTTCAACATTTCCTGGTGCAAGACGGTTTCTTCTGGTTGGTTGTGTCTCTGAGGAGCGAAAAACTCCGGTGGGTTTTGTTGAATGGCCTCGTCGAGTGTCGGTGGGAAGAACGCAAGAGGCGTCTTCCCTCCAGGGCGCCATTGTGGGTCAAAGCGATTGAGTATCTTGGAGCCGCATGTACCGCAGAACGCACGCGTTGGACTTTGTCCAGGTTTCTTGAACTCAACCAATCGCTCCTCGCCCGCAAGGATTTCGAATTGTTGTTCATCGACGACAACGACGTGATAGAGCGGCGCGCTGTGAGCTCGTCGACAACTATCGCAATGACAATAGGCGGTGAAGATCGGTCGTTCCCCCGCGGAAAGACAAACGCGAAATTGAATGGCTCCGCAGTAGCAATGTCCGGTGACGGCAATTCCCTCGTTCATCACTCCGAGTTTAGTCGACTTTTCAACCCGCGTGACTCAGGTACGGTGAAAAGCAGTGACATCACCTCTCGACTCAACAGACGTCTATGCTCCTCCAGGTACCGATCCTCAGCAGGGCCTCACCCCGGAAGGCATTCAGCGCCAATTCTACATCGTCGGAATGAAGAAGTTCTTCCTTCTCTTCTTTTTGACGCTTGGTTTCTATCAAGTCTATTGGTTCTACAAGCATTGGAGAATCCAGAAGGACACCTATCGAACGGACACCTGGCCTGTCGCTCGTGCCATCTTCTCGATCTTCTTCGCGCATTCGCTCTTCCGCGCAATTTCCGCTGCACAGCAACAACGAGACCCGGGAGGTGGATTTGCAGCCAACGCAATGGCGACGCTCTATGTCGGTCTCGCGGTGGTTGATCGCATCGTCGAACGATTTTCCCGGTCTTCCGACTTCACTAGCCTCGACCTCATTTCCTTGGGCCTCGTCCTCACGATGATCTATCCGCTTTCCGTTGCGCAACGTTCAGCCAACGAAGCCTGTAGTGATCCCGACGGCCACTCGAACTCCTCCTTCACGCTCGCCAACTACCTTTGGTGTATCCCAGGAGTCGCATTGTGGCTCGGGCTCTCCATTCTGCTCTACGACCAACTCATCGGACTACCGCTTTAGACGCCACCTTTGCGTTCAAGTCCCGACGAGAAGCTCGACGAGCTGATCGGCCGAGGTCAGAAGCGCCAGTGGATTCCTCCACGCCACGCAACAATGCATCGGTCGCAGGGCGGGAGTCGGGACCTCCCGAAGCTGGCAAGACGCCAAAAATGGCTGGGCGAGAGACTCGGGCAAAACAACGAGAGCGCTCATGACACGAGCAACCTGGAGCGATTCCTCGAACGTTTCGGCCGAGAAAACGACCCGTCGAGACTCTGAAAGCGGATAAGGATCGTCCCCATGGACGTCATCGAGGGCCACGAATGAATATTCTTCGAGAGATTGAAACGAGTACCGTCGACGCTGAGGCAACGAAACTGAAGCGGGGGCGTACACCTTGGGTCGTTGCGTCGAGAGACGACGAACGGAGATTCCATCCGGTTTGACTTCCGTTCGAAGCAAGGCAACGTCAACTTGGCCCTGCAAAAGCGCACTTCTCACCTCTCTGAAGGGTAGGCTCGTCATGCTCAGCCTCAGCCCCGGGTAACGAGACCGAAGGGGAGAGAGCACCGGGTGAAGATGAGCTTCCGTAGCAGGGCTGACTGTCGAAACGCGCAGCTCCCCGTGAAAAGAACTTCTCTCGAAGCGACCCGACGCTTCGTGCACGGTGCGCATCGCGTCACGAACAGCCGTTTGGAGGATACGCCCGGCTTCCGTCAAGCGGAGCCCTCTCCCTTCTCGAGCCAGGAGTTCCACTCCCAATTCCTCCTCGAGAAGACCAATCGTTCGAGAAACGGCCGATGAGCTGACGCCGAGACTCTGCGCAGCTTGTCCCAAGTGCTCCACTTCCGCCACCGCACGAAAAGTGGGCAACCAAGGCCAAAAAGCGGCAACTTGCTTGGCTCGTTCCATGGCTAAATCTTAACAAAATTAGAACAGATTGTTCAAATTGTTGCGTTGATTGAAACGATTTTTCCCCCGCTCGCATAACTCCCGCCAGCAACGAGACGCCCGGTTCGTTCTCCGAGCGTGTGTTGGGCCCCTTTTGGGCCCGGAGGAAAACTATGAAGAACTACTCATCCCTTTCTATTCTTTCCCGTTTCGGGACCCTGACATCGGTCGCATTGGTTTCATCGCTTGCACTTGCCGCATGTAGCAGCGACGACGACAGCTCAACGACCGGTGACGGTGATGGCGATTCGGCCACGACTGGCGACGGCGACGGCGACGGCGATGGCGATGGCGACTCAACTACTGGCGACGGCGACGGCGACGGTGATGGTGACGCGAGCGGCGACAACATCACGGTCAGCATGACCCTGAACAACCTGGAACCCCTAGGTGGCGGTTTCGAGTACGAAGGTTGGTTCATCAACGATGATGGCCCGGTCAGTGGCGGTCGTTTCAACCTGGAAGAGGGCGAGACCACAGCCGAGGTATCGATCCCCGTCTCAGCAATCGAAGGAGCGATGACGTACGTGCTCACCATTGAGCCTCCGGCAGACGAGGACGATCCAGCGCCATCGGCGACTCACGTCTTGGCTGGTCCTTGGGACGGCTCTTCGGCTGATCTGACAATCGACCACGAAGCCGCTCTCGACAACGACTTCGCCGACGCCGCCGGCCAATTCTTCTTGGAAACCCCCACGACCCGCGACATCGAGGATGACTTCTCGCACGGCATTTGGTTCATCACGCCCGGCGATCCCATGACCGCCGGACTCGATCTTCCGGAGCTTCCCGACGGTTGGGTTTACGAAGGTTGGGTTGCTGGACCCGACGGTCCGCTGACCACTGGTCGTTTCACGGATCCGGCCGCGGCTGACGATGACGAGGGCGGCGAGGGCGCCGGCCCAGACGACGCTCCTCCGTTCCCCGGACAGGACTACATCGATCCGGCCTACGATTTGCTTGCCGAAGAGTACGTCGCAGTGATCTCCGTCGAGCCTGAGCCCGACGACAGTCCCGCGCCCTTCGCCTTCAAGCCACTCGTCGGCATGATTGGCGACGAAGACGCTGGTGTTGTCCAGATGATGGACAACACGGTGGCCGACGGTGCTCCCAGTGGCTCCGTTGAATTGGTCGAGTAACGGGCGACCAAACCTCCCAACAACCCAAGAAAGGCAGAGCCCTCCGGCTCTGCCTTTCGCTTTTTACTCACCCATCAGCAGGTGCCTGAACTAGTCCGCGACCAAACGCGAATTACAAAACACGCTCTCGTTCACAAACTGGTAGTCTCCTGACGGTCGATAGGCTCATTCAAAGGCGAGAGCGAGGGTTCTCGCTAGCTGTCCGATCGTGAACGGCTTTCCGAGAAACGGAGCGCCAACGCTTGCCAATGCACCCGGCTCCTCGTGCAAGTCGGTGTAGCCGGACACAAGAACACTCGGCACGTTCGGATGGCGTGCATGAGCCAAACGAATCACGTCGAGGCCATTGATTCCCGACGGCAGCAAATAATCAGAGAGGACCAAATCAGGCACGAAGTCGCTGGCTAGAAGATCGGCCGCTTTCTTTCCATCTTCAGCTACCGTCACTTCGTACCCCAAGCTTTTCAACTGCCCAGCGACGAGTTCCCTCATTGCTGCGTTGTCCTCCACCAAGAGAACCCGCTGGCCTCGTCCCTGGGGGATTTCCTCAGCATTTGAAGGTGGAATCTCATTGACCACGTCACCAAGCGCTGGAGGAAAGACGAGCGAAACCTTCGTCCCCCGATCCACTTTTGACTCGACGTGAACGGACCCCCGAGACTGGCTCACAAAACCGTAGACCATGCTCAAACCAAGGCCACTTCCGGCGCCAAGATCTTTCGTCGTGAAGAAGGGTTCGAAAATTTTCGCGACAACTTCCGGGCTCATCCCGGCGCCGTCGTCGGTCACCGAGACGCAAACACAACCATCAGCCATCCCCTGTTCCAAATGAACCGCATCCCCTGCTCGTACTGTTGACGTGGCAATCACCACAGTTCCCGAGTCCGGCATCGCATCACGAGCATTGATCACCAGGTTGATCACAGCGTTTTCGAGCTGCGCTTTATCGACTTCGATCTTGAGCGGCCGCGGGTCGAGCTCCAGCTTGACGGAGAGCGTTTCGGGAAGAGCATCAGCGACCAACTCACGCATGCCTTGAATCAACTCGCCAACATGGTGAACCTGAGGCGACAAGGTTTGGCGGCGAGAAAAAGCGAGGAGACGCTGAGTCAACGCTGCCCCTCGCGTAGCGGCTCCAATCGCTCGCTCGATGAGTCGCTGATTCCGGGAAGACAGCTTCTCGTCCATCGCAAGCTCGTCCAGGTTCCCCAAAAGGATGGTCAGCAGGTTGTTGAAGTCGTGTGCCACTCCTCCAGTGAGCTGTCCAATGGCCTCCATCTTCTGAGCCTGCTCCAATTGCCGTGCAAGAACTTTACGGGCGGCCTCAGCCTTCTCCTGAGCGCGCTGAGCCAACACTTCTTTGGTCGTCTCTGTTGAGATCAAGATCACCCGTTCGACTTGTTCACCAGACTTAATCGCGCCCAGCCGAGTCAAAAAGTGTCGTTCTTCATCATCGATGAGAAGATACGTCTCGTACGACGTTGGCTCACCGCTTTCGAAAACGACCTCTATCGCTTGAGATACCTTGCTGCGTTCATGTTCCGGTAGGAACCTCTCCACGGGTTGCCCAAGTGGATCCAGATCGGCGTCCGGCCGGTTGACGAAAATGAGCCGGTGTTCGCGATCCACGGCGCTGATGTAATCGGGTGCGTTGAGGATAATGCTTTGGAGGGTCGACTCACTCTTAGCAAGCGCATCCTCCATACGCCGGGTGTGGGTGACGTCATACGCCATCACGCACAAGCCATGAGACCCATCGGCATGGGTGAGCCGAGCCACCCAGCTGTTGTAGTGAGATGTGGCACCATTCGGCCCAACCGCTGTCAGCGAGTACGTTTGCGGAAACCCAGTCCTTCTCGCGCGCTGATAGACCCCGGTGACCAACTCTCGGGAATCGGGTGGAATCCAATCGTAGATACTGGTCCCGATCGGATCGTCCACCCCTGGCTGAGTGTGGTTTTGGAACACAATGCGATCGTCAGCGTCCGTAATGCTGACGAACGCGGGGGAATTTCTTGTGTGTGCTCGCCACTCCTCGTCATGGAGTACATCTTGCGCACCGAGAGAACGCCCCTCACCCGACATCGGGACACAGAATGCTTGCGTCCCTCAGTTTCGGCAAGCCCTGCCAGTGCTTGGGCGAAAGTAGTGCCACCGCTTGCCTGACCTCCACTCGCCGCGGTGCCGCCCGAGGACGAGTTGCCGTGCGACGAGATCCGAACGACAAAAGGCGACTCCTTCTCACGAAGGGTCGCCTGTCACCGAACACTGAGCTCGTTATTTCTGAGCCGGAGTGATGAGCCCCACCACAGCGCCCTCAGGCTCCTTCACGACCGCGAAACGGCCGATCCCCGGTTGTTCCTGGGTCGGGGCCAATTGCTCACCACCACGTGCCTTGGCTCGTTCAATCGTCGCATCCACGTCAGCCACCTGAATGTAAGGCAGCCACATAGCGGGAACTCCCTCCATCGGAGAGGTCATCGCACCACCCATCATCTCCTCACCCTTCTTGAAGATGATGTAAGGATCCTTCAGTCCGGGCATGTCCATCTTCTCGACCGTCACCCCGAATACCTTCTCGTAGAAGGCGACAGCCTCTCCCGAGTTCGGCGACCACAGCTCGTGCCAATGGAACTCAGTTGATCCGCCCTCTTCTTCCTGGTCCTTATTTCGCCAAAGAGCGAAGGCGGCGCCCTGCGGATCGGCGATGACGGCAAAGCGGCCCATCGGGATGTCCGTCCCGGGAACCAAAATCTTCCCACCAGCTTCCTCCGCTGCCTTGGCTGTCGCGTCGACGTCTTCCACTGCAAGGTACTGAGCGAAATGGGGAGGAACCCCCTCCATCGGTGTCTTCAGCACCCCCATCTGGGGCTTGTCGGTGCCGAGCATGAGGTAGGCATTGCCATCACCCATGTCCATCGAGCTTTCTTTCCAGTCGAGCACCTCAGAGTAGTACTTCTTGCTCTTGTCGACGTCGTCTGTGTGAACCTCATGCCAAACGAACGTTCCTACTTTGTCTGCCATTTGAAACTTCTCCTTTGAGGAGCGGAGCTCAGTCCAAACCTAAGCTCTCCTCGCGTCCTCACCCTGTCGACGAATGAGAACGCGAGATTTCGACCGCTGGCTTCAGAAAATCGAATTTTTCTCGAAACTGGCTATTTTCAGCTGCTTAAGCCTTGGTCAAAAGTCCAGATCGAATTCAACGTCCCCGGTCACGCCCACCTGATAGGCGCTGACTCGCCGTTCGAAGAAGTTCGCCACCTCCTGAACATCCTGGAGGTCCATGAAGTTGAGAGGGTTCTTCGCGCCGTAGTGAGTAACGATCCCAAGACGAGCCAAGCGCTGATCAGCAACGTACTCCAAATAACCGCGCATTTGCTCCACAGAGAGGCCAGGAACACCGCCGCCAAGAAGATCCTCGGCAAACTGAGTTTCGCAATCGACGGCTTCTTCCATCATTTGGCGCACTTGGCCCTGAAATTCGTCATCAAAAAGATCCGGCTCTTCTTCCATCACCGTGTCGATCACCTCAAAGGCAAAAGCCATGTGGCAGCTCTCATCGCGGAAGACCCAATTCGTTCCCCCAGCTAAACCATGGAGAAGGCCTCTCGAGCGCAGAAAGTAAACGTAGGCAAAAGCGCCAAAGAAGAAAAGCCCCTCAATGCAAGCCGCAAAGCAAATCAAGTTGAGGAGGAACTGGCGTCGTTGTTCTCGCGTCTCGATCCGCTCGAGTCGTTCAATCGAATCCATCCACTTGAAGCAGAAGTCCGCTTTCTTCTTGATGCTCGGAATGTTCTCGACGGCAGCAAACGCAGCTGCCCGTTCATTCGGATCGGGAACGTAGGTATCCAGGAGAGTCAGATAGAATTGAACATGAAGCGCTTCTTCGTAGAGCTGCCGCGATAGGTAGAGTCGCGCTTCGGGTGCGTTGATGTGTTGGTAAAGATTGAGGACCAGGTTGTTGGCGACAATGGAGTCACCTGTCGCGAAAAAGGCCACCAGACGCTGAATCAAATGGCGCTCGGCGGGCGTCATCTTCGCGTTGAGATCCCCCGTGTCTGTCGAGAAATCGACTTCGTCCACCGTCCACGTGTTCTTGATCGCGTCCTTGTACATCTCGTAGAAGCGCGGGTAGCGCATCGGACGAAGCGTCAGGCTCATGCCAGGATCCAAGAGGCGTTTCCGCTCCGCCTTCGGCTCCACCGCAGGCACATCCAACGGCGTAAAGTCGAGACTTTGATTTCGATTGCTTGCAGCGCTCATTGGCAAGCCTCACAAGTCTCCGGGTTTTCCAACGAACAGATCACCGCTTCTTCAGCTTGAGACTTCGGCTCAGCTTGGCGCGCACCACTCGGTGGCGCGCTACTCACGGTCGTCTTTTGGATGTTCGTGGCCGGACGACTGCGCAAGTAGTAGGTCGTCTTCAACCCTTTCTTCCACGCGTACATGTACATCGAGGAGAGGCGCCCGATGTTCGGACTTTCAGCAAAAAGATTGAGCGACTGACTTTGATCGATGAAGGCGCCTCGGTCCGCAGCCATGTCGATGAGTGAGCGCATGGGAAGCTCCCAAGCCGTCCGGTAGACGAGCTTTTGTTCTGCGGAAAGCCCGGAAAGCCCCTGGACCGACCCGTTGTCGCGTTTCAACACTTCCCGGGTTTGATCGTTCCAAAGCCCAGCTCGCTCCAAACTACGAACCAAGGAACGATTCACCTGGAGAAAATCACCGGAGAGCGTTTCTCGCTTAAAGAGATTCGAAACCTGGGGCTCAATGCACTCATAACAGCCTGCAATCGACGCGATGGTCGCGGTCGGCGCGATGGCGACGAGAAGAGAATTCCGAAGTCCTGTCGCCTGCACACGCGCGCGGAGCGCCTTCCAATCCAGAGCCGACTCAGGCTCCACCTCCCAAGCATCAAATTGCAGCTCTCCCCGCGCTGCGCGCGTTTCTGGGAACGCCTCATGAGCGCCCTCTTCTTCAGCGAGCTCAACGGAAGTCTCCAGAGCATGAAAATAAACGTGCTCACTCACCTGCCGAGACACCCGACGGGCTTGCTCTGAATCGAAGGGAACGCCCATTTGGAAGAACACGTCCTGAAGTCCCATCAGGCCAAGCCCAACCGGTCGCCAACGGTTGTTCGAAGCGGCGGTGCTCGGGATCGGGTAAAAGTTGAGATCGATGACGCGGTTCAGCTGCCGAACGGCGCGCTTCACGGTGCTCGTCAACTTCCCCCAATCGATCTGGACTGGCCCCTCGTTGCCGCCAGCGTCCGCGACCGGAATAGAACGAGTGTGGCGAGCCAGATTGATCGACCCCAGGTTACAGACGGCTGTCTCCTCCGCTGAAGTCACTTCCAAAATCTCCGTGCAGAGGTTGGACAAGTGCACTGCTCGTCCTGACTCCGCGGTTTGATTGCACGCTCGGTTCGATTTGTCCTTGAACGTGATCCACCCGTTTCCCGTTTCGGCGAGGGTGCGCATCATCCGCCCGTAGAGTTCGCGCGCCGGAAGTATCTTCTTCGCTAACCCGTCCGATTCAGCCTTTTCATAGGCCTTTTTGAACTCGTCCCCGTAGAGATCAGGGAGGTCCGCAACGTCTTTCGGATCAAAGAGCGACCAATCTTTCCCTCCTTCGACTCGCTCCATGAAGAGATCAGAGAGCCAGTTTGCCAAATTGAGGTTGTGAGTACGCCGCGCTTCATCTCCTGTGTTGTCGCGCAACTCAAGGAACTCCTCGATGTCTGCATGCCAGGACTCCAAATAGACACAGCAGGCTCCCTTGCGCTTCCCACCCTGGTTCACAGCAGCGACCGAGGCGTCCAATGTCTTCAGCCAGGGGATGATCCCATTGGAATGACCGTTGGTGCTTTCGATGAGCGATCCTCGACTGCGCACACGGTGATAAGCCATACCGATGCCGCCGGAGAATTTCGAGAGCATCGCGATGTCCGTGTAGCGTTGATAGATGTCGGCGAGGTGATCTTTCGGCGAGTCGAGAAGGAAGCAGCTGGAGAGCTGCTCGTGACGCGTCCCGCTGTTGAAGAGCGTTGGAGAACTCGGAATGTACTCCAGCCGTGAGAACAGCTCATAAAGTTCCAGCGCTTCCGGCACCGTCGTCGAAAGAGCACAAGCCACCCGGAGAAAGAAGTACTGCGGGGTTTCCAGAACGAGGCGCTCCGTCGGGTGCCTCATCAAGTAGCGGTCGTAGACCGTGCGCAAGCCAAAGTATTCGAAGCGCTCCGAGGCGGCTGGGTCGATCGCATCGTTCAGCTTTCGCGCATTTTTCTGCACAAATTCGCGCAAACGATCGGCTATCAGCCCCTCGTCGTCAGCTCGCTCAATGCACTGCGAAAACGAATGAATGTTCTGGCCGCTGACTTCCTTATCAATCACCGCAGCAAGGAGGCGTCCGGCGAGCTCGGCGTACTCCGGCTCCTCGGCTGTCAGCGCAGCTGCAGTTTGAATCGATAGCTCGTCGAGCTCGCGAGTCGTTGCACCGTCGTAAAGGCCCGAGATCGTCTTCGTCGCGACCCGCAAGGCGTCGACACGCGCGAGACCGGCGCAACAGCGACTCACCGCTCGAACAATTTTATTCAGATCAACAGCTTCGAAGCTGCCATTGCGTTTTTTGACGCGCATCTGCGTCGGTTCAGCCCGCTGGGGTAGCTCTTCGGTCTCCAAGGGGATCGCTTGCGTCATCTCTTCTCCTTCGGTGCCTCCCGCACCATGCGAAACGGAGATCCCGTAGGACGAGCTACGAACGAAATGACAAACCGTGGAGGGCTCTTGTTGCGGAGGACAACACCGACACCCCGAAGCGAACCCACGGCTCACTCATGACAACACCCACGGCGGTTTTCGATCCCAGCTCCCTCCCACGGAGAATCTCGGAACAACACGAACTCAGTTCGCGACTCGTGGCAGGTCTTCGGGCTCAGAAGCGGAGGCGTTTGCCTTTTTCCTACTCACCAGTCCTTCCCGGCCTCCCCCGAACCCCCCTTTCAGGTGTTCAGTTCTTTCCAGTGGGTTTCGAGTTGGCTTTCGTTCTTCCTGACCGCTGCGGGGCAGCTCCGGATTCGCACCGGATTCCCTTTTCACCGGCTGGAGAAGCAAGGCTTCCCTCTGCGGCACCAAGAGCGATGCCGAACATATTGTGGTTCACCTGTTCAGGTCAACCAATATCTTGGGGTGCCGGTATCTGTGGGGAACCCGAGAGGGTTCCCCGACGATGAGCTTCACAGTCATCTGGGGAGAGCCTCGGCTCTCCGACGGCTCAGTTCTCCGCCACCTCAGCGAGACGCTTTTTCAGGTGAGCGATCTCTGGCTCGCTTTCAACAAGACTCAAAGCTTTCTTGAACGCGCTGCGTGCCAACCGGAGATCACCCTTCTTCCTCAACAGCTCCCCACGAGCTGCGTGATAGGGCGCATAGTGATGAAGGCTGCGAGCCAATCCCATGAGCTCCATTTCTTTGAGCCCGACTTCAGGGCCCGATCCGAGGCCCATGGCAGCAGCACGATTCAACGCCACGACTGGTGACGGGTGGATCTCATAAAGTTTGTTGTAGAGATCGACGATCCGTTCCCAAGGTGTCGCTTCGAACATGGGTGCCATGCAATGTTGAGCTGCAATAGCTGCCTGAAGTTGATACTGACCGAGCCGCTTCTGTGAGAGGGCTTCGATCAGAAGCTCCTCCGCATGAGCGATTTCTCGTTGAACGAAGAGAGAGCGATCTTGATCTTCGAGAAAGACCAAGTCCCCCTCCGCTCGAAGGCGCGCTTTCCGACGTGCGTGATGATACCAGAGCAGCGCTTCAAGCCCTTTCGCTTCAGGTTCCTCTGGAAGTAATTCGGAGAGTGCATGCGCCAAAAGCAAAGCGTCCTCGCAAAGATCGATACGCAGTCGACTCGCTCCACTCGAAGCGCGATAGCCTTCCGTAAAAATCAGGTAAACTACTTGAAAAACAGCTTCAATCCTCTCCGGAAGCTGGTCTTTTGCCGGCACGGAATAGGGAATGTTCGCGTCCCGAATCTTCTTCTTCGCCCGAACGATGCGCTGGGCCATCGTGGGTTCCGGGACAACAAAGGCCTTGGCGATATCGCCCGTGGAAAGGCCCGACAAGGTGGAGAGCGTGAGGGCAACCTGGGCTTCCCGTTTCAAAGCAGGATGGCAGCAGGTGAAGAGAAGCGACAAGCGCTCGTCGGGATAGTCGGAAGAGTCCTCCCAAGGTGCGATTGATTCCTCCTTACCGGGAAAGGCTACGTCCTGATGCTTCTCGTTCGCCATCTTGCGATGACGATGCGCACCCAGCACCTCGTTCCTCGCAACCTTCAGCAACCAGGCTCCAGGTCGATCAGGCACTCCATCCTTCGCCCATCGTTGAAGCGCCTTTTCAAACGCAATGGCGAGCGCGTCCTCCGCTTCTTCCAAGCTGTTGGTCACACGACGCAAGGCCGCCAAAACGCGACCGCGCTCGAGACGATAAGCCTCGGCGACCGCGTCCTGTGACGACTGAGGGGCGCTCGCTGACGACAAGCTTCGAAATTATTCCGGTTGACTGGGTAGAATCATGATGGGGCGCACCTCGACGCAGCCCGTCTCCGCTGACGGAACCCGGGAGGCCCATTGGAGCGCTTCGTCCAGGTTTTCCGCCTCGATCAGGTAGTAACCGCCGAGTTGCTCAGCTGTTTCCGCAAACGGGCCATCGGTAAAGCTCGTCTGTCCATTCCTCACTCGCACTGTCGTCGCCGTCGAACTCGGTTGCAACGCGTCACCAGCAACGTAAGCCCCCGCTTTTTTTAACGCATCATCGAGCTCGAACCAACGAGTCATGTAGGCCTCCATCTCCTCCGGACTGTTCGGTCCGTTGGCTTCAGCCTGTTTCTCATCATCATATAGGGCAAGAAGGTATTGCATCGTTCAACCCTTACTCCGGCCGACTCGGAAGGATCATGATGGGGCGCACCTCGACGCAGCCCGTCTCCGCTGACGGAATTCTCGAAGCCCATTTGACGGCCTCCTCCTGGCTCTCCGCCTCGATCAGATAGTAGCCACCAAGTTGCTCGCTCGTCTCCGCGAATGGGCCGTCCGTGAAGTTCGACTTCCCATCCCTGACCCGAACGGTGGTGGCTGTGCTCGTCGGCTGAAGTGCGTCGCCTGCCACGAAAGCTCCCGCTTCCTTCAAGGCATCGTTCAGCTTGAACCACCGGCTCATGTAAGCCTTCATCGCCTCTGGATCGGTGGGACGGTTCTCTTCCATTTGCTTTTCGTCGTTATAAATAATGAGTAGGTACTGCATGGTTCTAGAGAGACGATGCATGAGCTCGGGGCTTTTCGACAGGGTGCCGCGAAAAAGTTAAAATCATGCCTGTTTGCACTTCTTCGCAGATTCGAGCCTATCAGAGTGCACTTCAACCAGGTCTATGGGCGTAAGGCAGCGACAATTTGCTCTCGCACCAAAAGGCTCATCTCCTCCGGCTGACGAAAATCAGCTGGCTGGATCGGCGGCAGAACCTGGACACGAACGTCGCAACCGCGTTGAACCCAACTCTCGCCCTTCGCGTGAATTCCCCGCGTCCCTGAAATCGCAACCGGTAAGATCGGAACGCCGATCGTACGCGCTGTGTCGAAAGCTCCCTTTTTGAAAGAAGCGACGACACCATCGGAGGATCTGGTCCCTTCCGGCGCCACGAAGAGGCTAACGCGATGCTCGCGCATCGCATCCCCGGCACGACGCAGCGCTTCATAGGCATTCTTCGGATTGCTTCGGTCGATCTCCACGAAGCCAGCTGTCCTGAGTGCCGGCCCCCAGATAGGCGTCTTGAAAAGCTCCTTCTTCCCCGCCATGCGCAAAGACAACGGCAACGAGACATACAACACCGGGATATCGTAATGGGACTGATGATTGCTCACGACGACAAAAGGTCCAGCCTCCCCGTTCAAGTGTTGGAGGCCGTTGACAATCACATGTGCGTTGACGCGCTTCAGGATACGATCCGACCATCGACGAAGTCGCTCGTCGTAAAGAGCGTGATCGACCTTGCCTCGTCGCGCCTCGATCAGGGTCGGCACACAGATCTTTACCGTTTCGGAAGCGGCATGAGCCAAAACCCCCAAGTCCATGCCCAAACCCTACAAAAAACGCTGGGGCAACGCATCTCCTCTGCGTCGCCCCAGCGAAAAGGACGGGTTGTGAGTCAAAGACCCGCGGGAAGAGCGCACCGAACAGGTTCGCTCTGCGGCTCTCAGTGGATGAAGTAATTCACCCGAAGCTCCGCATTGGTGTACTCCACGTTGTCAGCCAGATCGTCTTCGTCCGTCGCCTTGTCGAAAGCCATACCGAATTGCACAAGGCGTTCTGCTTCGAAGTCAGCAATCACAGACTTCGAGACCGGACGATCCACCTCGGTCTCGCCAGCTTCGTCTGTCACGATCCCAACGTCATCTTCGGCAATCTGAGGCTCGATCGTCATCCAGGAGCGCTCCTCGAACTCGATGTCATAGAGCCTCACTGGACTGTTGAAGGTGGCGTAGGGAGTCCCTTGATTGATCTCATGGTCCATCTGGATCCGAGCTGATTCGATCGCAACCACATCACCCAAAAGATCGTCCAAGTCGTAACTCAGCAGCCCGATGTACCAAGAGTCATCACCGTTCTTGAGTTCGAAGGCACTGTCACCCACCCAGACCGAAGAAAATTCCGACTCAGTCGATCGCACGGAACCAGTCAAGCTGGGAACCGCGGCGATTGTGTGAATCATGCCGCGAGCGGTCGTGAAGCTGACCTGCAAAGGCTCCTCGACAGGCTCTCCGTCTGCACTCTTCGCACCTCCATCGATTCCAAAGGAGTAGCTCGCCAACGGGATCTCTTCTGGATCGCTCCCATCCTCGAACTTGAGGTTTTCGATGGGGTCGATGGTCAACTCCGTCTTGTCCTCATTCCAGGTGAAGAAGACATCCTCAGCCGGAAGGTCTGCCGACTTGTAGGCCTTTTCGACGGAACCCGTGTCCATGGGCATCGAAAACGTCACGACAAAAGATTCGTTGTACAGGACGCCACTGTCTCCATCCGCTGGAAAGCTGGATTCAATGACAGGGATCAAAGGCTCTTCTCCCGGTGACCCACCCATACCGTCTCCATCTCCGTCACCGTCGCCATCACCCATGTTCGAATCGCCGTCGCCGGCATCGTCGCCATCGCCGGTTGCATCGCCGTCGCCATCACCGGTTCCGTCTCCATCTCCGTCACCAACAACGTCGCCATCGCCGTCTCCACCTGAAACGTCCCCGTCACTTCCTCCGCCGCAGGCGACTGCAACGAAAGACAAGGTCAACAAGGTCACTGAACTAAGCGTTTTGAAGTTCATGATCGGTCCTCCCAAAGGGTTCGAGACGACCTATTGCAGGGCCCGTGCCGAACTCTTTCCGACAACGAATCAGCTCAATTCAGCTGGTTTTCGTTATCACCTTCGCCTGAGAGCACCAGGCCGGCCTGGCACGTGCCAGATGCCGTGCCAAGCATCACCGCTCAGGGGGAGCAAAATTTTTCGGGTCAACTTCGTTCTTTTCCAACCAACGACGAAGCTGGTTCCGGTGCACACCCAGCGCTCGGGCCGTTGTGGCCACTTTCCCCTCGCACTCGGCAAGAGCTTTTTCGATTTCGTCTCGGCCGGGCAGTTGGCTGGGACGGCCTGCACCTTGGTTCGCGCTATCGACTCCCGCATATTCAACCCCCGCATCCTCGGCGAGATGGCTCGCTCGAACCACTTTCTTCCCGTGAGCTTGAGCCTCGAAGGCTGCGTCGCGAACCTCAGCGAGTAGCTCACGTACGTTGCCCGGCCATTTGCGCAGCATGCAAGCTTCAACGAGAGTCGCATGGGGCGCCAAG
>WURV02108766.1:1019-19810 GCA_011762755.2 Epimenia babai | reverse complement strand
GCCGAACAGCTGCGGTGTGTACGGGCAGACCCATCGAGTTGAAGTACCGGGGCGCGCTTGTTTGAGGCCTAGAGCCCAGGAAACTCGCGGGGAGAGTGTAAAAAACCGGCTCCGACCCCAGGCCAGGGGTGGGATTGGTGGATCAGGGGGGCGAGGAGTTGGGCGTGGTGGCGGTAGGGATCGGGGGAGTGGGCGAAGCGGCGGAGGGCCTGGGGGAGTTGGTCGGGGAGGGGTTCGCGGACCCAGGTGGGGCCGAGGCAGTCCTCGTCGATCGTGACCTCGATGCGTTGGCTCTCGAGGAGGATGCAGGAGGAGCGGTCGAGGAAGTCGTCGGCTGCACCGCCGAGGGTGGCGATCAGTGGGAGGCCGCAGGCCATGGCCTCGAGCATCGGCATGCCGAAACCCTCGCCGCGGTAGGGGTGGACGAGGCAGTCGGCGGAGGCATAGAGGCGGCCCATGTCGGCGACCGGGATCGGGTCCTCGATCAGGTGGACCGGGGCGGCGGACCCGGAGGCGGCGACCTTGCGGAAGGCCTCGAGCAGGCCCTGGCCTGCGTAGCTGCCGGGACCGCGGGGCAGCCGGGCCAGGAGAAGGACCGGGTCCTTGGCCGTGAAGGTCTCGAGCCAGGCCTTGAGCAGGAGGTCCGCGCCCTTGCGCCAGATCGGGCCCCCGACGAAGAGGAAGACGCGCCGTCCCTCGCCGAGCTCGGCGAGGCCCGGCAGCGGCGCGAGTCCGGGACGGAGGACCTCAGGGTCGATGCCGTGGGGGATGCGCCAGACCTTGTCGCCGGGGACGCCGGCGCGGAGCAGCTCCTGCTCGACCAGGCTGCTGTGGCACCAGATCTCGTCGGGTCCCTGGGCGAGGAGGGCGGCGACCCTTCGCGGCGGAGCGCCGTACTCCCAGTCGATGCGTTGGATCCAGCGGCCGGCATCGGGGGCCTGGGCAACCAGGGGCCAGCCGGAACGGAGGACGATGTCGGGGCGTCGCCCGGATCGCTCCAGGAGGTCGGCGCAGGGGCCCTCGACCGGGAGGCGTGCCTCTCCGATGGTCTTCAGCTGAACCTGAACATCCTCGATCCCGGACATGGGCTCGGCGAGGCTGCGGGTGATGCCGCCATAGGAGCTCGCCTCGAAGACAGGCCCTTCGAACTCGAAGATCGTCGGCTCTCCTCGGGTCGAGGGGCTCGATCCCAGGTCCCTCCGGGCTTCGGACGGATCCTGACGGAGGGCGTGCGAGATCAGCCGGCCGATCCGCCAGGGGTCGAAGCGTCGCTCCACGTGCTTGCGTGCGCGGAGGCCGACACTTCGCGTCCCCTCGGGGTCCGCGGCCAGGCGACGCAGCTCATGGACCAGGGCCTCTCGGTCGGGCTCGAGCCAGGGCAGGTCCCGCAGCTCGGGTTGTCCAGGCACCGGGCCGCGCGGCACGAGGCGGCCGGCCACCTCGTAGGCGATCTCGGGCGCGCCGCAGAGGTCCTGGGTCCCGCCATGGGTGGTCGCCAGGACCGGGAGGCCCATGGCCATGGCCTCGAGCATCGGATGGCCGCAGCCCTCCCCGCGGGACAGCAGGACGAAGGCGTCGAAGGATGCCAGCCAGGCGGGCCTCTGCGGCAGCGGGATCGGTCCGCGGTGCAGGTGGATCGCGGGGGCTTCATGGCCGCTGCGTCCCGCCGCCTGTCGGGCGAGGTCCTCGAGGCCTTCGCGGAGCAGGTCCATGCCGCCACCGGTCGGTCCCCGGAGTTCCAGGGTCAACTCGGCCTCGCCACGACGGAAGGCCCGTGCGAAGCCCTCGACCAGGACCGCCGGATCCCGTCTCCCGCTTGCTTCGACCACGGCGAGCAGGCGGAACGGAGCCCCTGCACCGGCAGTCCACGAGGCATGTCCAGGACGCGGCGCGAAGGCTTCGAGATCCACGAAGTCCGGGATCACCCTCATCCGATCCAGCGGCACGCCGCTCTCGCGGAAGCCCCGCAGCCAGGCCGTGCTCGGCAGCCACAGCTCCTCCAGGTCTCGGAGGGCCTTGGCCTCTCCGGCCGGGAGCCGAAGGCTGTCCCACTGGGGACGGAGGATGCTGCGTCCGGCCTCGGGATCGGGGCCCGCGAGTCTCGGGTCCAGCAGGATCAGTCCTCGGGCCTCGGGACCCAGATCCTTCCCCGAGGCTCGCTTCATCCGGATCCGGAGCCCCTCCTCGGGTTCGTGTTCAGGATTGCCTGAACGAAGGGCTTGGAGTCCCAGCTTGATCCCGGGCATCGCATCGAGCAGCCCGAACCAGCGCCGCCCCTCCTCGGCCTCCTCGCTGTCCCCGAGCACCGGTGCCGTCAGCCGCAGGGCGATCGGTGAGGCCTCCTGGGCCTGCCAGTCTGCCTGCTCCCTTCGTTCCAGCTCCGCCGCCAGCGCTCGGGCATCGACCGGGCTCCCGGCCTCGAGCAGCAGGATCTCCTCGGCCCAGGGCAGGTCCGCCCGTATGGCGTTCGAGGGATCCACTCCCCTCTCGACGAAGGCGAGGATCGGGCTCCCTTCCGGCACGGTCGTCCCGGCCGCCCGTCGGATCGCTGCCAGCTCCTCCTCGGCCGCCAGGGTCCGGCAAGCCATCTCCCCGCCGCCGGCATCCAGGGCCAGCTCGCGCCCGCCCTCGGGCTCCTTCCCCGGTCCCGGCCAGAAGCGCCGTGCCTCGACCTCGGGCAGCTCCGCCTGCAGGCCTGGGAGCAGTCGTCTCCCCAGCCTCGCGGCCTCTCCCTCACCGAGCAGATCCCCCCAGATCAGCAGCGGGGGGTACGAGCAGAACTGCGGGCTCATGCCCTTGCTATCGGATAAGTGCCCCTCCTCCCTTCGCCGAAAATGGGAAGCTGAGCACCTGGCCTCATCACAGTTGCACGACCTTGACCTGCGCTCAGAGCCAGCGGAGCTCCAGCCCCCTCACCCGGATCGGGCGGCCGGTGTCCACCGAGGTGCAGAAGCCCAGCCTCCCCGAGAGGTCGCTGTCCGGCAGGGGCACCTTGCGCCAGGCCAGGTCCAGGGCCTTGAACCTCAGGTGGTCGTGCCGAAGCTCGAGGCGTAGTTCGAGGACCCCCTCGTCCTCTTCCTCGCGGCGCTCGACCGAGTAGCGCCGGCGGACCTCGGCCCGGCCCCCGCGGACCTCGACCAGCAACAAGGTGATCTCGCCGGTCCCACGTTCGATGCGGAACTGCCAGTGGTCCTCCACGCCGTTCCAGCCGAAGACGAGGCCCCAGCCCCCGGTGCCGCCCTGCGCGGGCTGGCCGAAGGCCCGGATCGAGAGGGGGCGGTGGAAACCCTGCCCGGGCACGAAGAATCGCGCCCCGTCCTTGGGATCGTGGCGACCTGCCGGACTGGAGATCTCACCTCCGTTCAGGTTCCACTGACCGCCGGTGCTCTCCGCCTTGGCGTAGTAGGCCGCGAGGTCCTCGACCGGCTGCTTGCCCTGCTGTCGCGAGAGGGCCTCGTCCAGGGCGGCGCGCTGCCTCTCGACGAGGGCGGGCCTGATCCGGGCCGCGGCCCGGAGCAGGATGTCGGCGGTGTCGAGCCAGCCCTTCTTGGCGTAGCGCTTGGAGAAGCCGGCGAGCTTGCGTGTCGCCCGATCGAGGGAGCGCTGCGAGGGTCCGTCGAGGGGATCGGCCGAGCGCATCAGCTTGGCCAGGTCCTTCTCGAGTTCGATGCGGACCCGCTTGTGCTTGAAGTCGGGGAACAGCAGGCGGGCCGCCCGGAGGTACTGCGCCGCCCGCTCCTTCTTCTTGGCCTGGATCAGCGCGCGCGCCGTATCGACATAGCTCCGCGCCCTCGTCTCCTGGACCCGCGAGGATCCGGGGAGCAGGAGCAGGGGGAGGCAGAGCGCCGCGGCCCAACTGCGAGCCAAGGATCGCACTCCCTTCATCGCGCCTCCTCGGCGTCAATCGCCTCGACATGGATCCCGCGAAAGCGCGCCGGATCCTGGCTCGCCCCACCGTCGAACACGCCGGGACCCCCGGCCCGGCCGAGCCTGCCCGAGGGCGAGCGCACGATCTGCAGGTGCAGGGGGTCGCAGCCGAAAGAGAGTTCCTTATCGTGCAGCTCGATGTGGACCGGGATCCAGCCTCCCTCGATCTTGCGTGTCGCCGAGGCGATGCGCTCGAGGCGGACATCCTCTCCCCGATAGTACAGCTCCAGCAGCGCGCGTCCCTTGTCCTTGCGGATCTGGAGGTAGAGCCGCTCGCGCCGTGTCTCCCCGAAGTGGAAGACCGTCTTCATGCCCTGTCCCGGCTGGACCTCGAAACGCAGCCTCTTGCCCGGCCCGGCATCCCCCCGGAGCAGCAGGTAGCTCTTGTCCTTCTTCTCGAGTTCGGGAGCGATCAGCTCACCACCCTCGAGTCGCCAGTCGTACTCGGCCTCCCGGTCCTCGAGATCCTCCTCTTTGAACAAGGCCAGCATCCGCTGCCGTTCCCCCTCCTGGGCCCCGCCCTTGCCCGTCTTGGCACGCGCCTCGAGTGCGCGCAGCTCCTGACTCCCGTACGGTGGTCGGGCCCAGCGTGCCAGGCGGAACCAGGGCCTGGCCGTCCGGTCCCAGCCCTTCTTCTCGTACTTCTGTCCCGTGCGCAGGAAGTCCTTGCCGATCCCATCGAGCTCACGATCCAACTTGGAGTCCAGGGGATCGATCTCCGCCAAGGCCTCCCGGATCTTCGGTAGCAGCTCGGCATGCTCGCTGCGCAGTGGATCCTGCCGCGCCAGCCTGCGGGCATGCCGCATCAGCTTGGCGGCTTCCTCGGATCGACCGGCCTCGGCCGCACTCCGGCCTCGTTCGAACCAGGACGGAGCCTTGGAGTCCCCAGGCTCATCCTGGACGAAGAGCAGGAGGAGCAGGATCGCAGGAGCCTTCATCGGCGGCCTTTCGGATGGAGGACGAAGTCGGTCACGTGGAGCACCGGACCGCGAGGATCCCCCGACGGAAGCAGGAAGCCGATCCTCCCCCTGCGCCAGGGATCCTCGAGCGAGAGCTCCCGCTCGGCGAGCGGGCCCAGTCGGATCCGGAGTCGGGGGCCCGAGAGGTCCAGTTGGAGCGGCAGTCCCTCGGACCAGAGCCGGTCGGGGAGCTTGGTCTCGAGGTCGAGCCTGGTCCGTGGTCGCCCCTCGGATCCCTCGAGCACACGCAGGCGGGTCAGTCCCGAGCGCTTGTCGACGTGGACCCGGAGTCCCGAGCCGTCCTCGGCCCGGCCGAGCAGGATCGCGGCTCCTCCCGAGCGCGTGTTCGTATGGCGCAGTCGCAGGTCGATCGAGAGGCTCGGGGGGTACGGCCTGCGTGCCAACAGGATGGCAGGCCTGTCCTTCTCCGCGGAAGGCGAGCGCAGCGTACCGTCGCGCAGGGACCAGGGGCGATCGTTGCCGATCCGCTCGGCTCCTTCGAACAAGGTCTCGAGTCCGAGCTCCAGCCCGCCGGCTTCGTCCGGCGCTGCGAGTCCCTGGGTGCTTCCGGGGGCCAGGGACTCGGCCAGGCTCGCCAGGGCCACGACCTCGCGCCACCAGGCATGGGTGGCGTACTCCTCGGCGAGGCCCTTCAGCACGCGACCTGCCTGCTGATGCAGACGCTGTGCCTTCTTCCACAGTGGGTCGATGCGCTCGGCGAGCTCGTGGGCGCGGCCAACCAGTCCCTTCAGGGCCTCGCTCGCCTCCTCGGACCCGGCGAGCCTCCGCATCGTCGAGCCCAGCCGCTTCTCGAAGGCCCGGAGCGCGAGCGCTGCGGACTCGTCCTTGCTGGCCTTGGCCAGGCGCAGTTCGAGGTCAGCGAGCTCCTTCGTCAGTTCGGGAACGCCGACGAGGCCCGAGGCCCCGATCCGGATCGTCCCCAGGCGCAGCCCTGCAAAGCGGATCGGCTCCTTGCTGGCCTTGGCCTGCATGACCTGCAGACCGAGCCTTCCGCCGAGGTCGGCCTGGGGGAGATCGAGGATCCGCATCCGCGTGCTCCCGCAGCCGATGCCGAGCTCCTGGCCGCGCAGTTCCACGCGCAGTCGGAAGGGTGCTCCCTGCTCCTGCTCCGTGACCTTGGTCCGCAGCTCCTGGACGAAGCGATACTCGCGCCCGACGAGTTCGTACAGACGCAGGTCCCGCTCGCCCGGATGGGCCCGTGAGACCTCGAGCCACCAGAAGGACTCGAGTTCCTTGTAGCCGAGGATCAACCCGGCCTTGTCCTCGGCATGACGCAGCTGGAGCCTCGTCTCCAGATAGCGACCGCCGGCGAGTCCTCCCGGCAGCAGCACGGCCGAGGGTCCGTCGGGGTTGACCGAGGCCAGGAGGTCCTCGCCCTCGTGGGTCCAGTCCTCATGGCTCCAGATCTTTTAGAGGGGTCGGAGGGCCGGCGATCCGCTGCGCCCTCGCTTGGTGGTCGGGGATCCCGACAGCCGGGTGAAGACCTCTGCCTGGCTGCGGACCTGGGCGGCCATGTCCCGCCACTCCCGCCGCAGGTAGTCCATCGAGAGCCGGCGGTAGCGGCGATGCAGAGCGTTCAGCAATCGCTGACGAAGACCGTTCAGGGGATCCAATCCGCCCAGGGCCCGAGCGATCTCCTTCGCCCCCTCCTTCGTCGATCCTCCTTCCCCGCCGAGCCGTTCCGCCGCATGACGGTAGAGCAGGCAGGCATGCTCGGCCTGTCCGCCCTTGGCCAGACGGCCGGCAACCTCGAGGCAGGCTTCGGCGGAGGCGGGGTCCTGACCTGCGGCGAGAGATCCTGTGAGCAGGGGCAGGGCGAGGGCGGCGAGCATCGTGCGCGGGACTCCTGGATCGAGCATGGCCCGGGCTGGGGGTAGTGATGGCGAGGGCTTGCGGGCAGAACAGGCGAAGGATAGCGGGACCCGCCTCCGAACGATGGATGGACCACGGCGGAAGGTGAATTCGGACTGACCTCCGAGCAGAGTCCCTCGACTCCTCCTTGGAGCCTGCCAGGTCCCTCGATGCACGAAGCCTGGACGACCCGGCCCTCGAGCGTAGGCTCCGGTCCATGCTCGAACGCGTACCCGAGACCGAGGCGATGGACACTGCCGAGGAGGCCCGTGAATACGCCTCGATGGACCACCGCGAGGCCAACCTCTCGTTCGTGACCGCGCTCGAGGGGATCGGGCTCGTCCAGGGCGAGCTCCTCGATCTGGGCACCGGGCCCGGTGACATCCCCCTGCTCCTGGTCGAGAGGCACGAAGGGGTCCAGGTCACCGGCATCGACCTGAGCAAGGAGATGCTCAAGGTCGCCAGGCTCGAGGTCGCCCGGCGGGGCTTCTCCCGGCGCATCCGTCTGCTCGAGGCCGATGCCAAGGGGCTTCCCTTCGGGGACGCGACCTTCGACGGGGTCTTCTCCAACACGATCCTCCACCACGTCTCGGATCCGGTGGCCTATCTGCGCGAGGCCGGGAGGGTCTGTCGGGCCGGTCGGCCGATCCTGATCCGCGACCTGATGCGGCCGGCCGATGAGGTGGCGCTCGAGGCTCTGGTGGCCGCGCATGCCGGTGAGGGGACGGATCGGCAGAAGCAGCTCTTCGCCGAATCGCTGCGGGCCGCCTACACCCGTGAGGAGTTCGAGGACCTGGCTCGGGAGGCCGGTCTGGGATCCGCGCAGGTCGAGATGAGTTCCGATCGGCATCTGACCCTGCGGGTGGCTTCGCGGTGATCGGCGCCTGGTGGGCGCTGCCCGGCTCGGCCGAGGCCTGTCGGACCCTGGAGCAGGAGTTGCGCGAGGATCGGGGTGAACTCGGGCTCCAGCTGGACGAGGCCTGGATGCTCGAGCGGATCCGGGTCCTGCAGGCTCGACTGCACGAGGAGGCGGCCGAGGGGCGTCTCCGCATGGCCCGTCGCTATGTCGCGCGGGATGCCTCGGTGCCCTGCCTGCTGGATGGCTTCGACGAGGAGCTCGCGACCGGCCTGCTCGAGACCTGTCCCGGTGTCGAGATCCTCGAGGGCGTGGGCTGTGCGCCCGAGCTGGCCGTGGATCCGGATCCGGGCGCGGGGCTCTGCCTCGAGCAGGCATGGGTCCTGGATCGGATCCTCGCAAGGCTCGTCGACGAGCAAGGTCATCTGAGGCATGCGGCGGACGTGCAGGTCCTGCCCGAGCTGTTGCGCGCCTGCACGCCGGCGGCCATGGGAGGCCTTGGTCGGCCCGAAGCCGAACGCGAGGCCCTGGGCCTGCTCGAAGGGATCCTGGCAGGATTCGGTCCTGGGACGGAGGCCTACGGCTTCGAGCGGCCCAAGGGGGGCAAGCTCGGTCGTCGGGTCGGCCGACGGCGGATCGAGGGCGAAGGTCTGGCCCTGGCCTGGTCCCGCGGGGGCGGGCTCTGCTGGGCGGCCGGTGGGCGTCGTGAGGTGGGCTCGCTCTGCACGCTCGAGGTGCAGGGGGATCAGGGGGGGCGCCGGATCTCGGATCCCTTCGAGGTGGAGGCCTTGGCCTTCGAGGCCGGAGCGCCGGCGAGACCTCGGCTCTTCGAGGTCGCCCACATGCAGCCGGTGGCCATCCTCGAGAAGGACGAGGCTGCCTGGCTTCGTTTCGAGCGCGAGCTCAAGCTGCCCGAGGATCCGGATCGCCCCAAGGGCCGCAAGGCCGTGGTGGACTGGGCGCTCGAGCTGCACATGGATCGCAGGTTCCCGAACCTCGACGTTCAGATCGAGCTGAACGGTCTACCGGCCGGGCAGCGGTACCGGCTGCGGATCCCCGTACCCTTCCACCCGCGGCCCACGATCCTGCCGCGCCTGCGGGCGGATGGGGGACGGGAGATCGAGGAGCTCGAGGGCTGCTTCGGGCTCCGGGGCTTCGAGGGGGATCTCAGGCTCGAGGACAGGTCCGGTGGACTCCGCGTCGAGGGCCCGGGGCTCAGGGAAGCCGAGCTCCTCGAGGAGGCTGGAGCACATGTGCTGGCGCTGACCCTGCTGCGGAGGCGGGCGCAGGATCCGAGCGGGATCAGGCGGCAACTGAGCTTGGTCTGGGACCAGGGCTCCGCTTCCATCTCCCGATGATGGGCTGCCGGACCGGCAGTGCTAACAGCCCGTTGAAGAACCCCAGCGGCGCCAGGCCATCGGATTCCTCGCCCCATCACCACCCGAAAGCCTCGACGAATCGGTTGATTCGCCTGCGTTTTCGAGAGGCAATGGGACGAGGAATCCGACGGCCTGGCATCCACCGGAGTTCTTCAACGGGCTGCTAACGGGACTGGATCGCTCATCGAGCGACCGGCAGGCCCTCCTCGGGCAGTCCGACCTGGAAGCGTGCCTTGCGCAGACAGAGGTCACAAGCGCTCGTCGCCTCGTCGATCGAGGCCAGGAGCTTCTCGCCGAGGTCTTCGACATGCTCGGCACGCCAGAGGTTCTCGGCTCCGTAGCTCGGACTCGGGTCAGGGGCGAGGAAGTTGAACCAGCCGAGGTATGAGTTGCCGAGGTACCAGGACCTGCGCAGGGCCTCGTCGAGGTTGGAGAAGGTCGCACGGTCGCGGTCGAGGGCGCGGCGGCCGAGGTTGTTGCTCAGCATGTCGCGCTGCTGACCGAGCCGCTTCTCCCAGCTGGCGAAGCTTTCGTGGGCCTGTCGCTCGAGCTGGAGGGCCTGGTCCTGGATCTCCTTGCGCACTTCCTGGGTGCGGCGGGCGATCTCGATGGGGTCGGTCCGGGCGCTGGTGGTGGCGTCCTCCTCCCGGGTCCGTTCCCGGAACCAGAGCAGGCTCGTCTCGACCTCCTGATGGGCGATTTCCAGGAGCTTCCTCAGTCGGCCGACGGAAATCAGGACGCGCATGCTTCCTCCAGGTTGCGGTGCGGGCCCCGCTCCCGGGGTCCAGGGGGCCAGGGACTTCCCCGGCAGGGGAGCACGCGCCGTAGTCCCGGGAGGACCGCAGGGTCGATGGGGGAATCGGTCCTGGTGCCCGCGACCGGTCGGGGATCGGTCCGATCCCGGCCGGTCGTGATCCGGTCCGATCAGTCGCCGACCCGGCTTTCCTGGCCCTGACTGAACACGAGGCCCAGGCCGTTGGCCTTGGGGTCGAGGACGAGGAACTGCTGGTAGAGCCGGCTGCCGACAAGGAGGAGGTCCTTGGCCACCTGGAAGGAGGCGCGGCGTCGGCCCTTGGCGTCGAAGGCGACCGGGATCGCGACCTCTCCGGAGGCGAGGAGGCTGCAGCCCTTGGCTCCGGCTGCCCCCAGGTCGAGGGGGAGGGGGGGCAATCCCCATCGACTGCGACCGGTGCCCAGGTGCAGGAGGCCGACCGAGGACTACAGGCGTGCACGGTCGATTCCCGCAGGATCTCCTCGCCATTCTGCGCGTCGATCCAGAGGCGCCAGCCCTTGGGCTCCTTGGCGAAGTCCGCGGCCAGGGTCCAGCAGAGTCGTGGGTCCCGGCCTCGTCGCGAGCGATCTCGAGTCTGGGTGGGTCCAGGAGGCGACCCAGCTTCGCTTGCCAGCCGGTTCGTTCGCGGTAGATCCGGAAGGCTGCATTGCGATCGAGGCTGGGGCGGGTGTCAAAGCCCGGAGCACGGATGGCCTCGGAACCTGCCAAGGCCAGGCGGCCGTCTCCCTTGTGGAAGACGAATGCCAGCAGGGCATCTTTGACCGGGATGCCGGCGATGTGCTGCCGGTGCTGCAAGTGGACATGGGCGCTGGTCTCGCCGACATGATGCTCGGTGAGGTCCTCGAAACAGGCGCCGAACCAGTCACCGTGTCCGTCGAGCAGGGCCTCGACGGCGGTCCGTGCCGCGTCGAGGTCGCCGACCCCGCCCTCGAGGATCTGTGCCCCCGGTCCGAAGAGCCGGTAAGGCACCCCGTCGGCGCCGGGCCAGACGGTCCAGCCGGGACCGTGTCGGGTCTGCCAGGCCTGGAGGCCTCCCGAGAGGATCGGGTCCTCCTCGACCTGCGAGGCCGGGAGGGGAAGGACGCAGAGTCCGAGGGCCAGGAGGCCGAGAGGGGACTGCATGATCCAGGTGCCTGGAAGAGGAAGGGTGGGGTCCAGCGATAACGCGCTGGTTTCCAGGTGTCACGGGGCGAGCGCCAGCTCGGACGATCCTTCGCCTCCGTACATTGAAAGGGGTCCCTTCCCGAGTCTCTGATTCCCAGGAGGGAACCCCGACCACCCTGATCGGTGACCACTCCCCGAGGACGGTCCCAGAGTCGTCCAGGGGGAGTGGGAGGCCGAGGCCTCCTAGCCGCCGATCGTTCCTTCGCCGCCGTTGCTGACGGTCAGGCCGAGGGCATTGGCCTTGGCGTCGAGCGACAGGAATTGCTGAAAGAAGGTCGAGCCGACCAGCGCGACGTCATTGGGCAGGGAGAAGCCGATCGTGGCCTGTCCCTTGCTGTCGGCCCCGAAGGGCACCATGAGGTCGCCCGAGACCAGGACCGCGCAGCCCTTGGCCCCTGCCGGCGTGAGATCGATCGGGAGCTTGAAGAAGCCCCACTGGATCTTGCTGGTGCCGGTGTAGAGCACGGCAGGCGCGCTCGGGACCTGACCGCTGGTCTTGATCTGGAACAGTGTGCCACGCTTGGGCAGGCTGCCATGCGTCAGGCTCGGCGTGCCGTTGCTCCCGGCGCAGCCCTTGCCGAAGCCGGCGTAGCACCTGCCGTGTCGCCGACCAGCGAGTAGATCTCGAAGTCGTCGATCCCGAGGCCGCCGAGCGCCGTGTCCGAACGGGTCGTCGACGGGTTGTGGCTCATCTCGAAGCGCACGACCACCGAGGACTGGTTGGCGGCATGGGCCGAGATGTCGAGGTCGTACTCGATCCAGTCCTGGTCCCGGCCGGAGCTCTTGGACTGGACCTGGTTGCCGTTGACGTAGACGCGACCGGTGCCGCGGGAGCTGGAGGTCAGCCAGCGCTTGAAGCGCAGGCGGACATGCTTGGCGCCACTCGTCGAGACCGACTTGCTGTCGAGTCGCCAGGAACCGGAGTAGCGGCTGTGACGCTCGTCACTGGTCGAGCGGTCGACCATCCAGGAGTAGTTGCCGCTGCCGGCACGGGTCGGGTCGAAGTTGCGTCCGATCGGACGCTTGCGCCGCCAGCCGTTGGAAGAGCTGCCGTTGCTGGCCGAGAAGTCGGAGCTGCTGCTCTCGAAGTCGTCGGCCAGGTAGCTGGTCTTGTAGCCCGTGGCGATGTGCAGGTAGCTGCCGCTCTCGTAGGGCCAGCGGACGTCGGCGTTCTCGCTGTTGCCGAGGTCCAGGTAGTAGCGGGCGACCTTGCCGGTCTTGAGCGCCGGGGTCCTTGCCGAGTAGCTGTTGCCCGTGCCCTTGGTCATGGTGATGCGCTGGAAGCTCCCGGTCCCAGGGTCGATCAGGAGGTCGGTGCGGGTCGGCTTGCCGGCCTGGTTGTCGATCGTGGCCTGGATCAGGACGCCCTTGGAGCCGTCCACGAGGTCGGCGGGACGCTTGTGCGTGACCTTGATGGCCGCCAGCACCGGACGGAGGAAGTGGCGCCTTCGTACGGCCTTCCACAGCGAGGCGATGTCCGGCGTGCCGTTGTTCAGGTTGCTGTCGTCGTCGTTGGCGACGTAGGTCAGCAGCAGGTGGTCGTAGTAGTCCCGAGGGTTCATGTGGATGGCCTCGAAGACCGCCTTCTCTGACTTGAGCTTGCCGAACGTCTTGCCGTAGCGGCTCTGCATGTCGAGCAGGAAGTCCCAGGCCCAACCGGAGTAGGCCTGACCGACCGTGTGGACCGGCTGGCTGGTCCCGGTGTAGGGCCAGGTGCGGCTGTTCAGCAGGGTGCGGACGTAGCCACCGTTGGTCCGGAAGTCCCGACCGACGATCGGGTCGTCGAGCAGGTAGGCCGCGCAGACGTCGGCGACGCCCTCGGAGGGGGTGGCCGGCGTGCGGCCGATCCCGCCGTTGTAGGAGTCGATGCCGTGTCCGTACTCATGGGCCACGACGCTGGCCGAGGCCGTGTTGTTGCAGCTTCCTCGCTTGCGGTAGAAGTTGATCGAGCGGCCGTTGAAGTAGGCGTTGCAGCTTCTGTTGAGGTTGACGTTGATGCCGATCGTGCGGTCGATCGAGGTCATCTTGGGCACGACGCGCTTGGCGTAGTCGTGCATGTCCATCGTGTATTTGACCGCATTGACCTGGGCCGTGTCGTAGTCGTTGCTGGTCGAGGGCGTCTTGTTGAACAGGACGTTCGTCGAGGCCTTGGGATCGAGGCTGACCGTCTGGCTCGGGATCGTCGTGCCGCTGAGGTCGGCGAGCGGGTTCCACCAGCGGCCGCTGGCCAGGCTGATCGTGGCGTTGACCTTGGTGCTGCCGGTGTAGGGAAGCGAGAAGTCGCCGTTCTCGTCGGTGAACACCGTGCCGACGCCGGGGACGCTGATGCGCACGCCGGCGATGGGCAGGGGCTTCTCGGGGTTGCCGGTCGCGGTCACGCCCCTCGAGCCGGGACTGATCATGCCCTTGACGTTGCCCTTCAGGGCCGAGCCCTGGGCATTGGCCACCTTCGGGACCTTGGGCGCCTTCGGACTCGGGCAGGCCGGGCCGCAGTGGTGGATCGTGGACTCGCGGAGCAGCTCCGCGCCGCTGTGGGCGTCGAACCACCAGATCGTCCAGCCCTCGGCCTTGTGGTCGAAGTTGGCGGCGACCTTCCAGCAGAGGCGGTGGGACCCCTCCTCACCGCGCGCGATCTCGAGGCTCGGCATCGTCAGGACATGGCCGATGCGGGGATGCCAGCCGGTGGCCTCGCGGAAGAGGCGGAAGGCATCGTTCTTGCCCAGCTTCGGCGTGGTGTCGAGCTTCAGTCCCTTGATGGCCTCCGAGCCGACGAGCGCGAGCCGACCGTCCTCCTTGTGGAAGACGAACATCAGGATCGCGTCCTTGACCGGGACGCCGGAGACCTGCTGCCGGTACTGGACGAAGACATGACTGGAGTTCTCGCCGACATGGTGCTCGACGAGGTCCTCGAAGGCGGCGCCGAACCAGCTCGAGTGGCGCTCGAGGAGGACCTCGACCGCACCGCGTGCGCTGTCGAGATCCCGGGCCCCGCCTTCGAGGATGCGGGCACCGGGGCCGAAGAGGCGGTAGGGAACACCGGCGGGGCCGTTCCAGACGGTCCAGCCCTGGCCATGATCGACCTGCCAGAGTTCGAGACCCGAAGTGGGTACGGAGGATCGGTCCTGTGCCTGGGCGAGGAGAGCCGGGCACGAGAGGACCAACGAAGCAAGCAGAAGCTTCATCGGCACAACCTGAAGAAAGAGGACGAGACCCGTCGGACGAACGGATCAGGTCGTGGGGGCAGCTAGGGGCGTGACCATCGCTCGCGAAGCCGGACCCTCCGTCGGAGCTCGTCGAGACTCTGCTCGAGCTTGAGTCGGATGTCCCGGGGGAGATCCGCTCGCTCCTTCAGGAAGGCCTGAACGATCGCGAGTGCCTCCTCGGATCCATGCCCTTGGACGAAGGCATCGAGCCATCGAGGCAGGAAGAAGATCTTACGGTTCCTCTGCACCCAGACCACCCGGTCCAGGGCAGGTCTGAGGAAGGGCAGCGTCGAGCTTTCCTGTCCCCGATGGTGGAACTCCGACAAGGCGGCGGCGATCCACTGCTCCGGGATCCCGTCGGGATCGAGGAAACTCCTGAAGTAGGCCTCCTTGACGGCCCGGTCCGGGGTCGCGGCACGGCAGATGTACAGGTGCTTCTCGAGGTCCTTGGCCAGGCCGCGGGCGAGCTCCTCTGAGGGTTTCCGATCCGAAAACGCGTCCACCCAGCCCTTGGCGGTCTCCAGTGCGAGGAGCCAGGCATGGATGTCGGGGTCCCGGGTCGCGATCAGGTAGCTCGCGGCGCGGAAGAGCTCAGGGGCGGCCGGCTCCCAGCCCGGGGCAGCGGCCTCGATGCGCAGGAGCTTCCAGCAGAGTCTGCGCGTGCGGGGGTCGGGCCCGCAGCCCAGGAGCTCCCCGAAGGGACCGGCCTCGTCTCCTCGGCAGCGGCCCTCGGCGAGCAGCTCGTGCAGTAGGTCGCGGAGCGAAGTCTCGAGCGGGGCCGCCTTGCGTTCGGGTAGATAACGGAGGGCACGGCGGACGCTGGCGATCTGGCGTTCCCGGGCCAGTGCGTCGCTCTCGGCACGGATCAGGCGGAGGCAGGCACGGACGAAGTCGGCCGGATGGGCGCGGCCGGAGATCAGGGTCTCGGTCCAGGCCGCGTGCGCGACCGTGCGCAGCAGGGGATCGTCGAGCCCGGGCAGGTCCCCGGCCAGCCCGGCGAGGCTTCGTTCGTCGAGCTCGAAGCGGCCGTACGCGACGTCGTCGGCATTGGGCAGGATCCAGCGAGGAGCCCGGCTTCCGACGAGGGTCGGGACCTCGGTGCGGGGGCCGCGCAGCGTGACCGTGCTCCGTCGTTCGCTGCCGTCTCCGTCCTTCAGCAGGAGCTGGAGGCGCATCGGCCAGCCGGCAGCCTGCTCGGATCCGAGCGAGGAACTCTGCAGGATCGCGAAGCTCCGGATCTCGTCCCCCTCGACCTCCCACTCGCAGCGGACCGTGGGAAGCCCCCGGGAGAGGATCCACCAGCGGGACCACTCGGCGAGCTCGCCGCGCTGACGGCGTTCGAGGGCGGAGAGCAGATCCTCCCAGGTCGCATTGCCATAGGCGTGCCTGTTCAAGAACGACTGAAGTCCCTTCCAGAACTCCTTCTCGCCGAGCCGGCTCTCGAGCTCGCGGAGCACGGCCGGGGCCTTGTTGTAGACGATGGCCCCGTACTGGGATTTGGCCTGATCGAGGTTGCCGAGCTCCTGCCAGATCGGCTTGGTCCCCGGCGTGCCGTCGATGCGGTAGGCGCGCGGCTTGATCTTCTGCAGGAATCGCAGCCAGGCACGGCGTTCGGGTTCGAGGGCCTCGAGGCACTTGTAGGCCGCAAAGGTCGCGAAGCCCTCCTTGAGCCAGAGATCGTCGAACCAACGCATGGTCACGAGGTTGCCGAACCACTGATGGGCGAGCTCGTGGTAGATCAGCGTGGAGCGGCGCAGCTGCTGGGCGCGGGTCGGCTCGCGGTCGAAGACCAGTGCACTCTCCCGGTAGAAGATCGCTCCGGCATGTTCCATGCCGCCGTACGGGAAGCCCGGGCAGAGCACGAGATCGAGCTTGCCGAAGGGGTAGGGCACGCCGAAGCGCTGCTGGAGCCAGGGCAGGCCGCGCTCGTGCATGCCGAGCAGGGCGTCGACGTCCTGCTGTCGGCGGGCCGAGCCCCTCAGGAACAGGCGGATCGGCAGGCGCTGCTCCTTTCCCATGACCGCGAAGTCCGGTCCCTCGACGACCTCGAAGGGACCGGCGGCGAAGGCGAAGAGATAGGTCGAGAGGGGATGGGTCTCCTCGAAGCGCCAGAGCCTACGCTCGCCCAGATCTTCGGGTCCTGCGATCCGCGTGCCGTTGCCGATGGCCTTCCAGCCCCGGGGGACCTCGAGCTCGAGCGTGAAGCGACCCTTCAGATCCGGCTGGTCGAAGCAGGGGAAGAGGCGATGCGCATCGGCCGGGACGACCAGGGTGTAGTAGTACTCCTTGCCATCCTGGGCATCCTTGCTGCGCGTCAGCGGCGTACCGGTCGCCCCGACCCTGCTTCGGAATCTCGCTTCGATCGCATGTCGGCCCGCCGGGACCGAGGGGAAGAACAGGTGGTCGTGCACGATCCTGGGTTCGAGCTTCTTGCCGTCCAGGAGGAGCTCGTGGATCTCCTCGAGCTCGGCGTCGAGGACCAACGGGCCGTCCTTGTTCAGCTCGAAGCGAAGGCTCAGGCTCCCCTCGACCGACTCCATACCCGGCTCGATGCGGAAACGCAGGCGATAGCGCGGATCCTCGATCCTCGCGGCCCGGTCCTGGGCCAGGGCCAGCGAGATCCCGGCCTCGGGAAGCCCCTTGGGCACAGGGTCCTGGGCGGGCAGGAGGGAGAGGATCGGGAACAGGAGAGCGAGCATGCCGGGCACTCTACCAGCCCGTTGAAGGACCCCAGCGGCGCCAGACCATCGTCTTCCTCGCCCCATCACCACTCGGAAGCCTCGACGAATCGGTGGATTCGCCTGCGTTTCCGAGAGGCGATGGGACGAGGAATCCGACGCCCTGGCCTCCACTGGGGTTCTTCAACGGGCTGCTACGCATCCGTGCGACCAAGGACCGCATGGAGAGGCTCGTCTCCGGGTCGATACTCCCTCGTTCGATCAGCGCCTTCGAAGAGCTCAGCGGGGCCAGGACATCGCCTTCCTCGCCCTTTCATCCACTGGGCTCTTCCGGGGCCTGCTACGAATGGAGACCGCGATGCCGCAGAGCCCGAGCGTGCTGACGACGATCCTGTTCCTGGGACTGCTCGCCCTGCTTCTCGGGGCTGTCGCCCTGGTCCTGCTGAAGGTCAGGCGACCTTCCTGGATGGCCTGGCTCCTGGGGGCCTACGTCCTGATCCCCCTGCTGATGGCCTGGAGCGGCCTGTTGGGAGACTGGGAGCGCCGGCCGCCCCTCTTCCCGGTACTCGTCGGAGGGGTCTCGCTGACGAGCCTGCTGCTCGCCCTGTGTTCGCCGGTGGGGCGGCGCCTCCTCGACGCGGTCCCGCTGACCTGGCTCGTCGGCTTCCAGTCCTTCCGCTTCCCGCTCGAACTCCTGCTGCATCGCCTCCACATCGAGGGCGCCCTTCCGGTGCAGATGACCTACGAGGGTTGGAACTTCGACATCCTCTCGGGGATCTCGGCCCTGTTGCTTTGCTTCTTCCTCCGTCGTGGACCGGTCTCCCGTGCATGGCTCTGGATCTGGAACCTCGTCTCCCTCGGTCTCCTGATCACGATCGTCTCGGTCGCCCTGGTCTCGACGCCGATGATCCAGGCTTTCGATCATCGTCCGCTGAACACCCTGGTGACCCAGGTTCCTTGGATCCTGCTCCCGCCCGTCTACGTCCAGGCGGCCCTCTTCGGTCATCTGCTGGTCTTCCGCCGCCTTCTCGCTGCGAAGTGATGCCTCCAGGATGACGCGGCCGCCTCAGGAGTGACGCACCTACCTCAGAAGAGAACGCGTCAGTTCTGAGGCGTCACCTTGAAGCGATCAAATCTCGATCAGGTACCACTGCAGGTCTTGCCGGATCGGCCCCTCCTCGAGGATCGCTCGGATGTAGGGGGCCGTGTAGCTCTTCCAGCGCACGACGAGGTGGAGACGTTCTCCCGGGCGCAGGCCGTTCACCAGGTTCCGGTATGCCGCCTCGTCGCGGATGTTCACGAGGTCGGGGAGCGCCTGACGATGGTCGCCGAGGTACCAGGCCACGGGTGCCTCCGAGAAACCGTCCGGCATGCCGGTGCAGATCAGGACCCTGGACGCGCGATTCCGATGCTCGATGAGCTCCGCGGCGACCTCCCGATAGCCGTCCTTGAGGTTCTTGCGGTGCAGCCAGAGGTCGGCGGAGCCGAAGCCTCCGGCCAGCAACAGCAGCAGCGCGGGGCCTGGCCGGGGGAGGATCCGAGGGAGAGAGCCTGCGATCAGCAGGATCAGCGGTCCCGTGCAGCAGATCAGGTAGCGGGGCACGAAGCGCGGCTGCAGCAGGACCGAGATCAGCACGAGTCCGAGGATCGGCAGCAGCAGCATCGGAAGGCAGGTCCTGGCTCGCTCCGAAGCTTCTTCATCGCCCTCGGAACGGAAGAGGTCGATGGCGACACCGATCAGGCCGACGAGGGTCGTCAGGCCCGCGAGGACGACGAAGGCCAGGGGCAGCAGCCTCAGCTGCACCAGGAGCAGGCGCACCGGGAGGGTCAGGAGGTCGAAGGCCGAGACGTAGGCGAGGCCCGCCCAGGGGTTGTCGAGCTGGTCGGACAGCAGCGGAAGGCTCCAGGGCAGCCAGACCAGGACCCCCGCGAGGAGGCCCGAGATCGGCAGCATGGATGC
>WURV02108655.1:0-19819 GCA_011762755.2 Epimenia babai | reverse complement strand
GTGCTTTTCACACTAGGTGTTTTTCCCCCACCCCTTATAAGTGAGGCTAATCAGATTGTCGTGTTAACCACATTAATAGCTAGCTTTGTAAAGAGCCTATGATGGCCTATCACAACGATTACTTCGGTAATCAGCCTATAAATACATACATTTACATATACGGCACAATTGAGAGACTCGTATGATTTTTGTGCTTAATAAATTCGTTACCATTACCATAATGATAAATATCGCCGCGTCAACCTCCGCATACAACTCGCACAACATAGGTGGTATTGGACTTAACAGAGAGTGCGTAACTAGCTACACCTTAAAACAGGGGTGACCAACTAGATTTTTCCGAGGGCTGGATGGGCAACGGCTGAATATCCCAAGGGCCCCAACATCATTTCGAGCAAAAATGATCTTTTGATTAATAATTAATATGTTTTCTTCAATAATAAAATACTTGATTTTTTCACCGATTAATGAACCAGCAGGCTATCGAGTGTCAATGTCAATAAAAATAAGAGCTAAAAAGTAAAATTATGTGGAAATACACCATGAACACCAAGAAAATCAAATTCAAACATCAAACCTACCGACAAAGGTGGAGCTACCGTCATGCAGAACACTGATGATTACATCAAAGAAGCTTACTGACAACTCAGCAACCAAAATCTCTACTTAAAACTCACCACAGACCCCACACCGACCCACAAAAAAATACTCACTCAACTCATCATGACTCTACCTAGCAACCTGCGCAAACAGCATCAAACGAGAAATACTGCACCTACAGACACCATACTCAGTACCTTTTATACTCTACCTAAAATCTACAAAACCAGCAACCCAGGTCGCCCCATGGTATCCGGAATTGGAACCATCACTGAGAATATTTCTGGACAAATTGATCACATATTACGGCCATATGTCACCAAGACACCTAGTTACATCCAGGACACAACCCATTTCATCAACCGACTACGCACTACCGGCAAACTCCCACCCAGCTCCATACTTGCAACCATGGATGTGGAGTCACTCTACACTAACATACCATATTTACGACATGGCTAACACCACAACCTACACCTCTATGTATGAGAAAATTGATTCACAAATTTTGAATGACTTTACAATGACTGTCTGGAAATACACATAAATGAGAGCATAGATATAGTGTAAATGTAACGTACGTATCTATTGTGTTCTCAACAATGTGTCCATTAACGGGAATTAGGTTGCCATCGGCGTTTCGCACCTACAAAAATGTAACAATTATAACCATCATGTTATAATTACGTATACATTATGTGTAACACATGGTGTAAGAATTTCATAAAAGAAATACGCAAGCAATGAATGAAATTCCATATTTCAACCACTATAAAATACAGTAACTTTACTACCTTAATAAAGTATACCCTCAGCATTAAAGTTCTGTGACGATTATGAATTGTTACTAAAATGTCAATTTTCATAAAAAACATAAAAAATATTGCATAGACCAGTGGTGATTTTCCCATTAGCTAGTTTGGAAGTTTAGAGATTTTCAGGAGCTTAAATATACTTGTAGTTTTGCTATAGCATACCATCTTATTGAGAAATGCCACATTGTACAGCGATCATGCAACCTTTGCGGACACATGATATTCACGATCGGGCGACCGTTATTTATTGATCCCGACATAAAATGGACCACCCTCTAACTTGATACAATATATCGCACATGGAATTGAAACAATTCACTTTTGCCGTAGCTTGCCTGTGTCTGGATAAGATCTACATAATATCTACATTGAGGGTAGCCCAAGAATACTCTGGTTGATTGACGGAACAGGGAGCAGGTTAGTTTCATTTATTTGAGTTAGGAAGTCACTTCAAAATTCTGGTAGAGGGTTGGTCTTGGCCCATTCACACCAACGGTTTCACACGCTAATGTACAGCCGACACATGTCGCATGGTCCGCTAAATCATGCAGACAGCACCGGAGACATCACCATATGAGAGGGAAGATGTCTTAGCATAACTACACTGCACGAGCTTTCCAGTCTGCACGAGATACTAAAAAACCCATGATGTTCACCGGAATTCCATTTAATTAATCTAACCACCACGCCACTATCTCGAAACGGGGCGACATTTTGGAGAAGCAGCTACTGATAATGTAATAAAACAGCAAGGTTTTACTACTGTGTTATTTATATAAGCGGATGTCAGTCCTACTGATAATATTGATTGTCTCCCTTACCAACTTTACGCTAACAGTACTTGAGTACAAATCTCAAAATTCTATTCAAGAACAAAATCAATAAATCAATATTTATATCAAGTTTGTTTCGCATAATGCGAGGTATGCCTTCGAATCTGCGGTATATGCAAATTCAACGCGACTTCTCAACTGAAAATCACCACTGGAATGGACGGAAGCGCAATAAACGTTACACTCAGTAATTAAAGACATGACTAGTGGGGAGAGACCCGGAGTATGAGCCTGTGGTCATGGATGTGAAAGAGGGCACGGAGCAATGTCTTGACCATCTCACCATTCATGTCAGTACGGACCCTCACCCCCCAGCAATTTTTCCGTGATGCGTCGCCGCTACAGTCAGGATCAGCATCAGCTACAATCATGATGAACAATACACTACAGTTACAACCCCTTGTTTAGAATGAATTTTGTTGAATTAATCAAAATCAATATATTTGAGTCCATGACTAATCCGTCTCGCAAAATACTTAAAATTTCTAATGCATCATTTCTGGCGCAATATAAGAACTATATCTGAATTTATTTAAACTTACCTCAATTCACCTGAGGTAAATTCAAATACCGTAATCTAGTATCAGTCATTTGTTAGAATATGGTAAAACTGTTCACATACGTTAACTAAATGCGACAAAAGTTCAGTAGTTATAAATTTGGATTAAGTAAATATATACCATATAAGGTAAATCAAAATGAGAATCGTATTCAAAAAAAAAAAAATCTCAGAGTGAATAATAGTTTACGGGAACCATTTAGCTAGCTCTATGTGGTAAAATGATTTATTATTATATTTTATAGCATTTATATGATATATTAATAATTTATCATCCTTACTCCGTGTTTTCAAGTTATTCATATTGCTCTATCTGTTAGAGCATTTAATTCTGTTGACCATATATTGCTTGTAAATCGCCTGCCTATCCGTTATGTCAGTATCGCTATTCACTACCGTATTTTGGTGGAGCAAATCCTATTTCAATGAGCAATCTCAAGTGGTTAATATTAATGCTGTGTTGTCACCATTTTTGTACTTAAAATGCGGTGTGCCCCAAGGTTCAATACTTGGGCTGCTATTGTTCGCATTTTATGTAGGGCCTCTCCTCACCATCATACAATAACTATATTGTGCTTCTTTATGCCCTTCTGGTCAGGGTCTTCCGATACTGCGGCTAAAAATCCTCGTTATCTCATCACCTTTGATTGGCGCTCTTTCTCTAGTGCCATATCATATCCATGGGATACTCTGTCGATGTTGCTTCGGTTACTAATGTCCATTAAAGCATTAGGAAAAAACACAAGAACTCTCTGTTCACTAGGGTATTTTCAAATTGCTGTGTACACTAAAACTCCATCTATGTTTTTTTTTGTGGTGCACATTGGTCGTTTAATTTTGTATTTTAATGTTTTTAGTATAAACTATTGAGGAACTGTACTTTTACTTATGTAAAGTGCAGTCGAAAGTCCGCAAAACTAAACACAGCTATAGAAATGAAAAATAACAATTACATTACATTAAAGTAAAAGTCAATGAGACATTTATATCCCGCACATTAAAGCCACTTGCGCAGCATGGCAAATGAGGGTTTGCGAGGACTCACTGGGGGTTGGCAGCTCTATAACAGGCGCCAGTAAGCCCCTCACAAATGTACTTTGCCAAAGCATATTAATTTGCGTTGGCACAAAGAAATTCCACCTATCCTTATTTATGGCTCGGTATGTATGTATTCATAGGATGATTACCGAAGTAATCGTTGTGATAGGCCATCGTGGGTCCTTATACAATGCTAGCCTATTAATTTGGTTAACACGACAATCTGATTGGCCTCACTTATATGGGGTGAGGAAAAACACCTGGTGTGATAAACCCACCGAGTCTGGGCAGACAATTGACCTTTTTCTATTCACGCCACTGGTTCTAAATGTCTACATATGAATTACATATGTCGCACACTCCGCTAAGTCTAGGATAGGTTCATGTTTTTTTACAATGAGATGACAGCATAGCAAGGAGGTAAGCAACATAGCAAGGAGGTAAGCGACATAGAGAGCACATATAGAGCATCTGAAGCATAGCACACGTCAGAGGGAAAAAGCCCCAACAGAGCCACATTGCAAAGGCTACCAAGACCCCTATGGGCAATGGGGTTCAAAGCGTTTTCAGCCTGAAAAACGCCGCAGTTAGTATACTGGTTAGAGCGGGATTTGAAGCAAGGACCACTCAAAATCTATATAAATGAAAATATCTAAGTGATAAATCAGAAAGATTCTTTAGCCTATATCAAAGAATTCGGCAATTATGTATAACAGAAATTGCTGATTCACAGGCATTTCAATTTAAGGAATTATTACTTGGTGCAGACATGCTTGTGCACCCACATACATGCACACAGAATGCAGGCAAAAAGTTTTTTTAGCAACTGGTAGCATGTAACAAGTTTGCTGACAGCTATAATTTATAGTATAAACATGGAAAATTCAGTCAATGGAATTTATAAAACTCATAATTATGGGGTAGCTCAGTTTTTGCGCTGACATCCTTGCTTAAGTGTACTGTACATTCTTAGTTGTTGTGTAGAGTTGAGAAAACTTTACTTTGCATCTTTAATATTATATGATACTGCTATAGATAATGACAAGAAATATTGTGTGTTGTCAACATTATTTATAAATAAAAAAATTGAATAAATAATTAATATACAGGATTACATTGAAGGCAGCAAATTTACTATATCTAATACGAGAAATAAATATCGTAGGTAGTGTAATTAATGATATTCAATAATTCATATTGCCCACCGCATTCCGAATTACTAGCAATGACATCCTTGTCAATGCGATTAACTCGCATCCATATCTGACGTTCTTTTCCTTTTGACGATAAAGCATCATGAACTTCCATTTTTCCGCGCTACTCTTTTACATAAACAAGGAATAAGGGCTAGAGTTATTTATCAAACAAATGAATCTGTCAGTGACAGATGACAGGCAATGCCAATGCCTATCATCGTCGATTACCCATGTTAGACTGAAGGCCCGTAATCGCAATCGAATATGAAATAACGAATACGCTTAGTTATATTTCGTGAAGATCATAGCGTGATGGAAAATGGATTGCAAATAGTAGTGCTAAACGGTAAAATGTATTTATATAAAGAATATCAATTAGAGTTTTATTTAGGATTTTAGAGCAAACCTCGTGGGCTGACTCCAGGATACTAATATTTACTAGTACTATGTGTCTTAATGCCAGTCAAAATACAAATTTTACTATAATTTTGTGATATATATTGTAAACATTGAAATGAGTGGTACAATATAATTGACAGGCAGTATAACATAATGTCAAGATTATGCCGGTATAGCTATTGTTTTACTAGTTATTTAGCCAATCTAAACATTTTTCCCGTCATAATCACTAAATGTCACGTGAAATCTCAAGAAATAACGCCAATATTCCATAATTTTTAGTTTAAGATATACGGATGTGAGTTGACGAATCGTCACGTACGTAAAGAATATATAACACCTTATGCCTAAGTAAGGGAAGGATTGGCGCAAGGAGTCGTCTTCAGGCACTTTCGACGGGTGTTTTCGGCATTAGGTGTTTTATAAATACTTAAGTTTATACTTATTAGTTAAGCCAATGATTCCCCGCTGCTATCCTCCGTTATACTGGGCAAACCCTTTTCGTTAACCCCAGTGAAGCGTACACATCGCTTTCCGGTGGTTGTTGTACACAGTTCAACAGGAGAAGGGCATTGTTTAGGAAGAATTGGTATCATTATAATGTTTTTATGGTCGGCATCCCCCGTGATTGTAGGAAGAGCGTCACTCGTCGTCGGAGTGATGTCTTCATCCACAGATACAACTGCTTGGCTAGTTTGTGGGCAAGACTCCTCTACGGTTGTCATTTGTGTGGCGCTAGACTTTTGTTCATCAATAGTTTTGGATTGTTCCGCGCCTCCCGGTAACTCAAGGGCAATAACCTTAGAGAGATTAATACCGGCGAAATTATCTGCATCGACGACGTTCCCGTCTTTAGTATTATCGTAATCGACAATAAGCGTTAAAACTTTGGTCGGGTCTACATTCGGCATTTTGGTAAGATCAACATCAGGAACAATTGTTACCCGATCGTTCGTTGTTTGAATGGTCTTCTCTCGCTCCAGTATCGCCGTATCATCTTCACTTTCATTCGCACGCGACTCCGAATCGGTATCATCTTTTGCATCGCGTCCCTGTAAAGTGGCATCTATGTGGGCATCGACAGTCTGCTTTATGTTCGCCGCTTCTGCGGCTGCCGCGGATATCGACTGGGAATCCGCGAGGCTGTCCACGGACATCGGATTTATATTATACGTATCTTCTCGACAGGAAATGCGCGATTGGCTCCCTGGTACAGCAGCGCCGCGAGTTGGTTTGTAGCCTCCAAGTAACCATGACGACGTGTTAGTAAGTCTTAGTTGTTGCGTCACGTGCTCTAACGACCGGACAGTTTTAGCGTCATAGTCGGATTTACTGCTCGAAATAGCGCCTCTACTATATCGTCGTCTGCTATGACGGCTAGCCTGAAATACGAATGATATGTTCTAGTCATCTCGATATAATACGTAGGGATGTGGGATGCCGCGTTAAGTACATCTTATAAAACGAAGAGTAAAGGTAACATTGTTATGGCTAACTAAGAGAGGAATTCATACTAGCCTAGGTATACTTCATCGGGTGTAGCGAGTAGAGGTGGTGACACAAGGAATGTATATAGGAACGAACCAAGAGAAGAAAATGGAGGGAAAACTTGTACAAGGATTCGCCGTGAAGACAATAGATGAAAAACATAAAGCAAGTAACAACAACGCGAGTGGCTAGCCGGTAGCAGTCGGTGGAGGGAAAACAGCGTAGGCGAGATCATGAAAGGGAGGGGCGATAAAGAAGCGACAGGGAAGAAAAAAAGTTAAAAAGACGGAGGTAAGAAAAACAAGAAAGGCGGACGTAAAAGTTGTGGGTGTAGCATGAAAACAAGAGTATCCACGAGCAATAATAATTTGAAGGTAGAGAATCTTGTCATGCGCTTATGTTTGATTGTTGAAGTGCAGGGCGGGGCGTGGGTTTTAGAGTCGCGGTAGTGTGCGAGTGAGCCCAGACATGAGGGCTTCCTGAGACTCTATTCTAGTTAATTAAAGAATCTGCAATATGTTTATTTTCAACTAGGCCTATGCAAATGTCACTAAGATATATCACAATATTGGCCTATGCCAAAAAATATCACGTAAAAAATATTCAAGACGGGTGCGGGCGACGTAGAGGATGGGTGACTGGATCTGAATGGACCACAATTTTTATTAGTCTAAAGGCCCTAGAAGTCACAATGTGGCTATGTCCATCCGAACTATTATATTAAATCTGATTCTTTTCTAGGGTTGTGAATTACTAAACTGGATTATGTAACAGTTGCATATTAATATGCCATACGAATGATTTACTACGTCTCTCTTATACCTGCGTCTAATTTCAGTACCATTTCACCATAACACTTGATTTTCCAGCCAACATAACAAATTGGAAGAACCTATATCAGGCTTGGTGCGTTTGATTCATTGTCGACAATCCGGCTATTTCACTTCCGGACAACGATCTCCCGATTAAGTCGACGGATTTTAGCAGTTTATTCGTATTCGTAGTAGTCTATTCGTATTCGTATTTATTAACGAAGAAAACGGATGTAGAGAGCCATACTCTTACTTAGCTTACCAGCAAACTCCTTGTTTCGTTTTTACCGCTCGATGCCCTCTTTCTTGACGCCATTATACGCTTATACTGTTCCACCACCTGTAAGTAATGGGCGAGTTTTCTCGCATATATTTGATCCGAGTCGGTCGACCTCAACCCACGGTTCATGAGTATTCCGACTGGTGACGTAGAACTCGCACACGCTACACTTGGCTCTTGAAGACTCGTTTGTGAATTTATGCCCGCGCCGCTCACCCCCTGCAGTGACTGCCTACGTGCCACCAGTCCACTAGCCGATGGCAGCAATTTTCCGGTATCTTCCGCGTAGGCTGTGTTTTTAACACCAGGCTCGTCGAACATGTCGGCGGCTGCCATGCTCAGTCTCAGCAAAAGCTCTTCGTCGACCACGTGATCGAGGTTCTGTAGCGACGTAAACGACATGATATCTTCGAGAGGCCGCGACGTGCGAATTGCCCACGGAATGAACAACAACACGACAGCGCCGGCAAAAACAGGCACCGCACAAACGTGAAAAGCAACCGTGTAGGTTTTTGTGTAATCATAAAGCCAACCTGCAACAAACGTAGCGATAATACTTATTATAATATCATATGTACATCTCATTCATACGTAAAAAGCACGTCATGGACGGTCAAATATATAGTCGACATTGATATCGATATCACATATTTTTCGTGTCTCGTCTCATAATGAAATTGTTTACATATTTATTTCAATTCATTTCAGTTTTATCTTATTTAAGTAATCAACGAATATTTGCGTAAGTACAATAACCCTATTCTCTTGTTATTGACCATTTTACTTTAAAGTCATTCCAATTTTATCACAACTGTAGCATGTAGTGTGATATTTTATGTAAATTACCAGCAACTGGGGGACCGAGCGTGAAGGTTATCGACGAGGCGCCGGTGACGAATCCCCATGCCATCACCGCTCTGTCGTTTCCTACAAACGTCGCCGTCAGTAGTGGCATGAGTACGACAAAACAGCCGTCAACTAGGCCCACTGCGATCACGTACACTACCAAACCATCGAACGTCTTGATGTTTGGCAGCATCATGGCCGCTGTGCCTGTAGCTATCATCGACAGCTGATGCATGCGCAAACGATCGAGGCAACTGAATACAACGACCTTGCCGAAAATGACTCGACCGACAGCAGTTGAGCCTCCGAGGATAGTAACCAGCAACGATCCCTTACTTTCGGGTATGCCTGCATCTTTGGCAAACGCGATCTGCAACAAAAAATGATCGATAACGATGATGATGATGATGATGACGATGGCGATGACAACGACGACGACGTTGTTGATGATGATGATGATGATGATGATGATAATGATAACAATAACGACGACGGCGGCGATGATGATGATAACGACGACGTCGATAATGATGGCGATGTCAATAACGACGATTAGCCCTATTTTGCTGAAAAAAGAATTTTTTTATCATTACGTGTCCATTAATTTTTGGAATATTTCTCTCTCACACTGTGATAAAACGATACATTTACTTGGACACAGAGGGAAACTAGTTAAGCAAGCTTAAGTGTTTTTAGTTGATATTTCGGCATGCTTAATTACTATACTTATGATTACGAAACTAAGTACTGTATAATAGATCACTCGCCAGATGTACATAAGGGACGTAGTATCCAAACATAACAAGGGTGAGGGCGAGACTCCATAAGATAAAAACCCTGTTGTTCCAAATCGACAATTCTTCAATGATGTTGCGAGCAAGAGACGGCGGTGGCAGTTCTGGTTCACTGTCTGGGTCCGACGGCACGCTGATGATAGGTTTGAACAACATCGTACACGACGCCGCGATGATAGTAGTGCCGGCGAAAACCCTCATCGTGTGACGCCAGCCTATCGCTTTTATGAGGGCGTTCGAGGCTGGCGACAGGAGGAGAGTCCCTATATCGATTCACTCAGAATAACTTCGCTGTTTTTGTCTCTCATGTGGAATTAACAATAATGGGTGATGATACACTTTGCTACAAATTATTGGCATCGTGTCCTGCAAGTTAGATATAATGCACTAGTCTCCCAACACGCAAACGGTGTTTCCAATAATATCAACCAACAAAACTGATAACGGAATAATTAGTTTGTTAACTGGATAACAGTTGCCAGTGATTATATTTAACAAATAGAACGATAATATCGATTCATATATCAGTCTGAACCAAAATTACTTGCCATTGCAGGTGTACCCGTCATTCCCCGATTTGTTTATTTTTGCTTTTAGTTGTGATCGTTGCCGACGAATTAGCTTCAGGTTTGGCATTGGCAGCATCAAATGTCTTTTGTTTTTGACCAAGATCAGGATTTTTGTTTTTCGCTTCTGCCAGTGTTCAGTTGTGGGCAGTGGAAGGAAGTATTGTCGGGCGTAGACAACGTGAAACCGCTCGCTTGTACACGTTGCAGCCGGGATTTGACTTATGTTGACAGGCAGAAAAGAGCAGGCTTCGGAGTACTAGTGACTAAAAATGGTACCTACGCCATGGAAGCTGGCGCGAACACACTGCCAACCAATTCGGGCACTGCGGTAATAGCCGAGGGCAAAATGCTATCTGATGGGGACTCAGTGACAAGAAATGTTGATTTCAGGTTATCCGATGAAGGCACACTGGTGTGGGCACTGGCAGCAAGTGTACAGGCGACGATAATCGGTGTGGACACGACGGTATCAGAAAAATATGTGACGGTACGAGTACGTCCCGACAGTATGTTGAGATCGGTGGTGGCAGCTGAATTAGTTAAAGAGCAACAAGCCACTGTCGACGCAACCAGGGCCGCGGAAGACACGATAGTAGCCGACGTATTTGAGTGTCCTTGCGGAATGTCTGCGGTCATGCTAGGAGTATACTCGTGCTCTGCAAAGATGTCTCTGTTGAATGGCGAAATCCCACATTTTTTGGACGTTTTAAAACTGTTGAGACGGTCGCAGATTTCCTGAATAATTCTGCTACCGCCTAGCCAATATGAGACTCAGTAAAACGCCACCAGGGTAACTCATCAACCAACGTTCTGTGTATTTGTCATCGTAGGTTTGGAAATGTTCGAAAAAGCCGATATCTAAGGGCTGAAACTTGTGCGTAGAATGGGGTGGTAGCTTCATAATTATTCCATTTTCCGTGGCATAGTCCAGCACTTTCAGTGACTTAGTGTAAGATACATGACCGGCTAAAATCAACAAAATTGGTGTCTCTTTTGTGACTTCCGGGATGTTAACAAAATGTTTGAGATATTTGACAAAGATATCGCAGGTCATGCACCCCGATGACACATTCGACAACAATATTAACAAAGTATTTTTGAACCCACTATTAGGGGAAATTACATACCGGTAACAATGGAGCACACCGGATGAAACAATTGCATGACATCAGTTAAAAATGTATTGAAGCCTATTTCAAATATAATTAATTATTTTTAAGTAGGATGGCCGAGCTTACCAGTGCTGCTGCCAGCCGTCATGATTCCTGTCGCAATCGAGATGTATTTGTCGAAATAATCTTGAGCGATAGTCATGGTGGGTGTGTAGGCGAGACTCATACCAAAGCCGTAGCAGATGGAGAATGTGATGTAGATGAGCCAAAGGGCGCTAATGAACGAAGTGAGAAGTAGAGACACTCCGCAGATAACGCAACCGCTGAAGGTGATACGCTTGCATCCGTATTTCTTGACGAGCATTCCGGTAACGGGACCAATGGCCATAGAGAAGCCGTATGCCGCCGAACCGGCCCAAGCTGCACGGAGGAATGATTGAACTATATCTTCTCAAATCACACAGTCTTAAGTGAACTGAAGTTTTAAGTGAAGATGTTGGTTGTATTGGTAGCCATATCGTGAAATACAAAAGAGAAAAAAAGAAAATTTTCCTGCGAAATAATGTTTATTTTACTGAAGCAAAAGGGTGTTACCATTTTATCTATCGTTTTTAAAGTAAAGTAAATAAATGTAAATTCGGCATTTAATCCCGCACTTTAAAGCCGCTTGCGCAGCATTGCAAATGACGGTTTGCGAAAACTCACAGGGGGTTTACAGCTCTATAACAAGCGCCCGTATGCCACTCTCAAATTTAATCTCCCAGTGCATATTGATTTGCCTCACCAAAGAAATTTCACCCGTACTTCTTTATGGTTAAGTCAACCATAGCAATCGGGATAAAGTAGTAGGAATTAGGATAAGGTTTTGCCTGGATTCGAACCACCCACCTTCTGGCTCGGAGATCGGCGCTCTGTTTCCCTGTGGAAAACTAAGTTCCATCAACCTATTACGTTGAACACAATGTGGCCTAAACGATCATATTTAATGCCATCGTGATTATGAACGCGGAAGTAAACCAGCTGGATAATAATTCCAATCTATATGGTAAATTATGAAGCCTATAACCGAAAGGGCTCATTTTTGCCATAAACTACGGAATTTTTGGAGTAGTAATAAGTAATGCCGTGTGCCTGATAATGTAGTCAGGGGCTACGCTTTGTATGCAATAGTCACATACTATTTGATTGACTTTTGACATTAAACAATAGTGTTTTAGATAGTAAACGGCATACTAAAATGTGTTAAATTCTAATGTGATAACAAAATATTTTGCCATATTGCATTGAAACTCGCTAGGGTCATACACAGAGCAATAAAAGTCCTAGAAACAACCAAATTCCAACTTTCGTTCTTGATGTTAGCCGGCGATGCGAATGTATGTATGTATCGATAGGCCGATTCTCACCATGATGGAAGCGTTGTTTGGGCCAGATTTGGCCCTTTACAATACTGGCCTGAGGTATATTAGTTTTTCGGACGCAATGTGCAAAGGGAGCATTAACTGTTAATTGTCGTATTTATAAATTTCTTTAAGTCTTCCTGTTTTGTTGACGAATTTTACCATTAACGAGACTGGCTTCTGATGGATGTCATTATAGTTTTTAATAGGAGTAGGAAGGGTTGAGTGTCTTGCTCGTTGATATACTGGATAAAAACCCATATAATGGATAGGGGTTTCATCCTTCAACATGCACCTTGGACAAATTGGTGTGATTGATATTTTCATTGTGTTTAAGTGCTGGTTCAGGTTGCAGTGACCTGTTGGGATACCTGTTACCCCTTTAATATCACTGCGTTTTAGTTTCAAAATAGCTTTAGTTCGTTGTATGCATGGAGAAGGCATGGCTAAGCGTGTTTTACGACAAAGACAGTCGTGCTGTCTATTTCCCTTCTGTGGAGAATTTGTAAACGTTGTTTCACATAGTTCTTAATAACGCTCTGGGCGATACGGATACTGGTATCTTCAGCTATTGTTACGCTACAACTGGGACAGCTATTGAAGAATGTATATATAAAAATTAACTATTACTATTATTTTGTTATTTGGTATTGTTAAAGTGTCGTTCATTTAACAACATCCGGTACTTTAAACAGTGGAGATATTTGGGACTTCACCGATGTCGGCTTTGGACGCGTTAAGGGAGTTGATAAGATGGAGAAAGAAGACGCCCCAGACATGCAAGAAGCCCACGATGATCACTTGTAGAATGAACGCGCCGAAACAGACCAGCCAAGCCCGCCTGTTGTCTTTCACGATAAAACTTTCGTCGCTGCTTCTCTCCCTGATGTCGTCGACAGTAACTGATGAAGTAATAATGTCTTCCTGTGTCATGGTTGAGCATAAATGAATACGTAAACGAAAGGGACTATAAGAGTTCACAGATGGATCTATGTCGAGTAATCATGTAATAAAACTCACGCAAAACAAAACGCAATAATACCAGCGAAACAAAGTTGAGTTTTGCCAGGTTTTGATGACGCAATGCACGGCTCACGGCGTCATCAAGCGAATTTTTAACATGACCTTATGTAAACGATTTAGGTGTTTTGCATTCTTGCAAGAACATGTATTTTTTGATTATTTATTTTATTAATAAAATATTACGCTAAAATCCTTTACTGTAAGGATATCCTAACACGATGCACAATCCTGATAACAACATAATACCACCGCGAATGGTTTGAACCTACATAATTATTTGTATCACGTTGATGTTCTAAAACAAAATTTAAATTCCATACTTAAATGAGTGAAATATAATTCAAATATGACTCATTAAATGCATATAAATAAAGAAATTAAGAGAATTAGTACAAATTTTCTATGTTAATGGCAAATTTTGCGAATAATGTAGTATACCCAAATACTGTAATTCGTAAACTGCATTCCGCGTACTTGATTTTGTTTTTTATTTATAATACCATAATGCAGAGACAATATGGAATTGTGTTATGACGACAAGGGTGAGAATAAAGAAGTATAAAAATACGGCTAAGTTCAAATATCTATAAAACTAAAACAGCTATTAGACCCTTCAATCGTGCGTTCAAACGATATACCTTCAGTGCACTCCGAGTCATAGCGCATGGAACTAATTGCACGACTACATCGCCACTATGAGTAATGGCCGAAGGCGTGATCAAAGACAGTCGTTACAGCTGGTTGCTTTGCGCGATTGGAACGCTCAACCTTTCAGTGTGGTCAGGCTTCATCAACATATTCGGCGTTTTCTTTGTCGAGCTCATCAAGGACTTCGGTGGAACAAAATCCAATATTGGTATGCATAGCGAACACGGGACGAAGCATAATTTGTCCGTGATGCATGTTCAGTGATTAATCCCAACGCAAAGTAAACACTTTTAATGTATAGGGCCTGTATCAAAATAATCCACATGTATACGCTAAGTGAACTTTGTGTTGAAATGCAATTCATTTATGTCATATGACGTAACACAATAAGTTTCAATAATACCTCTGGAGAACATGAGTACCCATGGAGTGTATCTGAATTAATTCACCTGTAAATATTCTTATGCGGTGGTCCAGGATAAACGCCACATGACGAACGCCACATGACACGGCGTGAGGACTATTGACATGAGACGGTATTTTGGTTTACATACTACTTAGATCACTGATTTACATACTGTAGTTAATACACTCGCTAATATAACTATGAAATACTAACACCTGAAATACGTAAAATTTGAAGCTTGGCTCGGCTCAGCGACTTGCGGTATCCATCTAGCATTTGGACCGGTGGCGGGCCGCCTCCGCATCTCGTTCGGAGATCGCATCATCATCATCGTCGGTTGTCTCACCTGTGCCATGTCGCTCCTAGTATCATCCTTTGTCGATAACTGGAAATTGATGTTTGTCACGTACTCCTTCGTTTATGGTATTGGATCGAGTCTTGCCGCCATGTGCACAAGTAACATACCCGAGGAGTATTTCGATAAGCACGTGTCAGTCGCCACCGGTTTTGTCGTGTCCGGAAGCAGTCTCGGAACGCTCGTTCACTCATTCGTCAGCCAAAAACTTATAGACGCAATGGGCTGGCGCAATACGTGGAGATTATTCGTGGCTTTCCTAACAGTCATCGCTTGTCTTGGCTACTTATTCAAACCGTCACAAAAAGAACAAGCTACGGCGACCATGCAAGTTGAGCCAGTTTGTCAGTCCTTACCTTTATGGAGAAACCGGGTATACGTGTTATGGGTGTTCGCGATATCACTCGTCATGTTCGGGTATTACGTACCTTACGTTTATCTCGTAAGTACATAGGTATATTACTCCTACATCCTACGTTTAGCTAATTTGTGGAATGTTGCTGAGGTCAATACCACAGAATACCAGTAGTATGGAAACTGCGACAGGTTCTGCATGAGAAGTTCATTGTTATAAAAAAGGTAAATTACAACCTTTCTTGTATCAGCCAAGCTTCTCGGATGCGGTTTACAATGAATGTTCATAGCATCTAGATTCAACGCACATACAATACTTTCGACCCTCGTATATCACCCGTCAAAGATGATATCAAGCGTCTACCTATTTTAGACACGGGTTTACTCCAGCAATCGGGGATAAATGACTTGCTGAGGACCATCGCAGAAAAGTCGACGGGTGGGCGGTTTCGAACCCGCGACCTTTCGTCTACGAGTCCACTGCTCCTACCACTTGACTAACTGCTTCCTCTGTATAACTTCTACTATCATCGGGTGCGCAAACCTACCAGCTATATTAATGGTGGAATTTTATGAGCAAATGGCCGAATACAAGGTTCGCTACCGTAATTTGCTTTTTCGTAACGCGCTAATTGCCGCTCAAATTTAGAATAAGTATAACATAAAATCTAGCTAGACCGTCGTCACGAATATCATAAAGCGATTATAAATCTCGTGAGTTGAGTTATTATTCGCTATCAGCCACATTCACTAACGTCGGGATAATTTTCCAGGTATCGTACGCGATCGAGTTAGGCATATCACCGGACATGGGCGCTTCGCTCGTCGCGATTCTTGGGGGCGTGAGCGCGTTTGGGCGCATTGCCTTTGGCAAGATCATTAACGTGGGTGTGCTCCACCGTTTGCACATGCACCAGTTGGCTATGATTGTAACCGGGACCGCGACAATTATGTTGCCCGTTATGACGTCGTACGCCTGGCTTGTGTTTTACGTCGTCCTCATCGGGCTCGTCGATGGCTGTCACGTGGTTTTGTTGCCTATACTTACTTCGTCGTTTGCCGGGTCTAACAGATTAACAACCGCGCTTGGAATCATGTACTGCGTAAGCTCGGTGACCTTCACGCTCGGACCACCGATAGCCGGTCTGGAACGTATATTATGATATAGTACACTGCGTGAGCGAGTGTCTCACAACACGAACCTTTAGTTCTCAACACTGCGTTTTATTACGTGCATACTAATCGATTATACCGACAAGTTAAACGGCAATACTCTCGGATTATCAATATATGGTGTAATATTTATGAGGCAATCATTATATCTATAAATGCGAATGAATATTGAATTCATTCTTGTAGTTTAGTGTATTCAATTTTAACTATAAAACATTTCTAATAGGCGAACGTTTTCTCTTTCCATGTTGGTAAAAGGCTGTAAATATGGGTAATTGTCAGTGTATAATTTCATTTACAATATATTATGCAGGTTGGTTGTACGAGTACTCCGGCTCGTATTCCGTGCCGTTCCATATTTGCGGGATTCCAGTTCTGCTCAGTTCTGCTGTTTTATTCTTCATGCCGTGGGCTCAGCGAACGACCGCCATCAACGCGAGACAAGGAAGTGTCTACAGCAAATTTGAAACTAAGTACACCGACGTAGATTTCCCGCCGATTAATCCGGCGATGGTAGAGGACAGGACGGAGAAATACGCGTACGAATCTGTCGATATGATGCCCGAGATCGTACATAACCACGAGATACACATTCAAATACACGACGAGCCCGATCTAACCAAGGGCTGCTCGGTAGTTGACAGTTTGCAGCAAAGTCAACCAATATCTGCATCAATTTCTATCGCGAATCCCCAAATCCATGCGCTACGTAGTTATAATGCATCCGAGAACATATTCGCGAACGATGACACTTCACAGAATGAAATCGCTAACAAAATCAACGATAGGGTGTCCGAGAGCATAGATACTTCCGAAGTGAATAGGGGTATAGATCAACCAATACTCCAGCATGTTATAATTCCCGATTCTGTCGTCGAAGTACTCGCAAGTCTGGCAAGAAAAGATGAATCCGATTTGTCCACAATTAAAGAAACGGCCACTGATGAACTTCTATCTTTCATTGAATCAGAAAAAGACCAGTTTTCGCAGAAGGCATCTCCAACAACAGATGAAAACACGATATCTAATGGCAACATATTCCGCAAACTGTCGGAAAGTCATGGCGAGGCCGTGGCAGTTAATAATATAGACGCGGGGACGACACTGAACTATATTGCAAACGATGACGCTTCCTGTATATCCAGTCGTTCGCAAACATCGATCAGTAAAGAATTATTTCTTAATCGCTCCTCAACTTTAAGCAATCCTTCATTCGATTTTCAACCAACTGCTATCTCCGACAACCGGATCATTCATACAGACTTGACCTCTCACAATACACTTAGTGCCCTTCCTGTCATATCGGACAGCGTGGCACCACTCTTAGACGTGTCAGCGACAAAACTATGCGAAACCATTGTTTCAACTTCTAATGCTGGAACGTCGTTTACTCTTCCTGCGCAAGAAAGGCGACTCAGTATCTCAGAAGTTACCGAAGAAAATGTTTTTAGTCAAATTTGCATGCGAGAAAACATGAGTCATGAGAATCTGTCGAACTCAATACCGATGCCTGACATTGTAACTGAAAGTTTAGAGTATGTTAATATAGCCGATTCTCGTGTATTTGAAGAAATTCCGATATCTTATGTAGAAGAATTTGAACCCAGAGCCACAGGCAATCATTACGCTAACGTATTGTCAGGGTGCATAGACGAAAATCTCTTATTTAATCCTAGCAACATATATGAGACTAAATCAAAATCCGAAGCGTTGACTGAGAGTGAATCTACTGTTCTAGACGACATATCGCATTTGGCTGCTGAAAATTTGGCGCAATTCGAAGTAGATCTTGGTATAATACCCACATCTGCAGATTTTCATTCGGACGATATTAGTGATCACGCTTATGAGAAGCGCGATGAAAAATTAAGCGGGTTCGATGGTCGCGAGCTACCCGATATTTTGTTAAACGAACCATTTTCTGATGGCATACTGCCTGTCCATCATATTTCTACTAACGAAGCGCAACCTATAGGAAGCGGTAACATCACGACAGACCTCGTAGCTGAAAACCTGGCGCAATTTGGCGAGTCAATTGGTATGGTACCGTTAGAAGTTGTAGATGAACCACGCAGTTGCCACGGTAGTATTACTGATATAATACCAGACACTAAATTCGATATAACTACAGAAAATTCGACTCAACCCGTGTGCACCAACCCATTTATAACACCGTGTGACGGAATGGACCAAGACAGTGGAGAAGTACTCATATTAAATTCCACTTTTGCTCAGTCCAATGCTGCTTTCGCTTACAGTTCCGAGACGAATGCAATAAACCCGTCTTATTATTCATCAGACAATGCCATCATCAAGATATCAAACTCGCTAGTGTCCCCGCAAGAGAATACATGCCCTATATCTATCATGTCACCTGATCAGTATATCTCAAGTGACTTCTGTGCAAATGTTGTCCTGACTGGGCATACGAATAGTTCGGAACAACCGCAAGTGTTTTACGGACACGATGCCAACACTCAACGCATGGATAATTTGCAAATAAACACGCCAGACAGCTTTATCGCCCTAGAACAACGTGTAGCTTCCGGTACAAATCACGGTACCCACGCTGGTCTGGTAGGCCAGGAAGACGACAGTCATTCGGAGAGTGGAACCTTGCTTGCCGCGCAAGGTTCGCTTGATAATTCAGTTCAGCCACAGAACGTCCAGTGGAATGAAGTCAAAGAGATAGACGCATTCGCCAACTCCTTCAACGAGAAGCAGAACGAAAACGATATTAGCTAAGCTAAATTATTAATCTCTGTCGATAAATAAGTCCGCCCAGACGATGTACAGCGTCACAAATCATGCTACTGAATGAAATGGTGTCATTGTTCGTCTTGAAATCTGGACATAATTATTATTAAAATAATAATTGCTTTATATCTTGATACTCTTAAGAGCCTTACTTGGAATTATATTTATAAACGTATAAAATATATATGGTCTTCAATATAACGCAATGTGTTGGAGTTATATGTCATAATATATGTTTTTACACACACACGCACGCACACACACACACACACACAAACACATACATACATAAACGGCCACCTCTCTTAACGGCCACTTTTTCGTGATTCCCGTGAGTGGCCGCTTAATAGAGGTTTGACGGT
>WURV02108544.1:0-19823 GCA_011762755.2 Epimenia babai | reverse complement strand
TTCTATAACTCGAAACTGCTTCGATGTCATTTCCATCCCCGCAGTTTACTAAAATTAGTGTTAACACGCCCTAGCAGCAATGATTGCGACCCCGATCACAGCCAAAAGCGTGAACTGGATTCCGACCCTCAAACTAAATGAAAACTAAACTTGTTTGAGCAGGCTCTAAACAGCGATACTTGTGCCTGTTCCAAGCATACAATCGACTACAGAAACGAGAACACAGATGCTGCAAGAGGATATACGTAAAATATTGGCAGAGCATAGCAAGCTACCCGTTGCCATCGACACACTTGAGGACGACAGCGACCTGTACGATGCGGGCCTGACCTCGTTAACGACGGTGAACATAATGCTTGCAATTGAAGATCAGTTCGATATCGAATTTGAAGACGACATGCTTTCGAGAGCGACTTTCCAGAGCGTTAATACTCTGGTCGGCGCTGTTGAAGACCTGCTCGATAACTAGCGGAGCCACAGATCATGGGAAACCAGGCGGCAGAACTCGCGAATAACAGATCCTTTGACCAGATCTTGACACTCGTTCTTGAGATCGGAAAGTCGACCATTGCGGAGCATGTTGACGAAGTTGATGCGACAGCACGGTTTCCGACGGAAGCATTCGATGCACTCAAGGATGCTCGTCTACTGAGCACATATGTACCAAAGAAATTCGGTGGCGATGAACTAACAATTACCGAAGTCTGCCGCATTTGCGAGGCGATGGCCCTGTATGACGCGTCGACCGCAATGATCTACGCCATGCACCAGATTCAGGTTGCGTGTATCGTGCACCATGCTAGCGAAGACGAGTACTTCGGAAGCTACCTTCGTGACCTGTGTGAGAACCAGTTGCTACTGGCGTCTGCGACGACAGAGATTGGAGTAGGTGGCGACGTTCGTTCCAGCATCTGTGCCGTTAATGTGAGCGGCGATAGATTTGAATTGACCAAGAAAGCGCCGGTGATTTCCTATGCATTGGACTCGGACGCAATTATGGTGACCTGCCGCAGTGCGGAGGATGCGCCGAGCAACGATCAGTCTGTCGTACTAGTTAAAACAGAAGATCGGGAGCTCGAGCAAATTGCGGGCTGGGACACGTTAGGCTTTCGTGCAACTTGCAGTAGCGGTTTCATAGTCAAATCGAGCGGCGATGCGCGCCAGATAATGCCGGTTCCATATGCAGATGTACTAACTAAGTCCATGCATCCCGTTTCCCATCTGACCTGGGGTTCGCTCTGGACTGGTCTAGCCGCAAGCGCGGTTGAGAAGGCCCGCAGAACAGTCCGCGAAGCAGCACGCAAGAACCCCGACGCTCCGCCCGTTTCCGCGCTGCGCCTCTCTGAAGTTAATGAGTTGCTATTCAGCATGCGCAGTGGCCTGCATCAGGCAATCGATGAATATCAGGCTATGCTAGATGCGGGAAATGACGCCGCGTTCGAAAATTTCGGTTTTGCGATCAAGATCAATAACGTCAAGGTGCGATGCTCCGAGATGGTCGTTGATATTGTCGGCAAGTCGCTGCAAATCGTTGGAATTTCCGGCTATAAAAACGATAGCTCCAAGAGCCTTGCGCGCCACCTACGGGATGCTTACGGCGCATCGCTAATGGTAAATAACGACCGCATTCGCAGTCACAATGCGACCATGCAGATCGCCCACAAGGGCAGCTGAACTAAGCGAGATCATGCGTTCGATCGTCGAGCTAAATCCCGCTAAATACACGCGGCACGGCATTCACGGCGAGGACTGCTGCTGGGCGGAAACTAATTGCTATATGGATGTGCTGATCGAGCTTATCCATTCTCTTGGTTTTGAGCCGATCGCTGCGCTTCCTATCACGGTGAGCGTCGATTTCGATGTCGATCAATGGACCTTTTTCAAGTTTGAGCACGGCGACCTCCTTACGATGTACGGGATGGAGGTGCATGAGCTGAACCCTTGGATTTCGCTCGACAAGCACGTTGAGGAACAAGTAAACGCAGGCCGTCCAATTCTAGTAGAAGTTGATTCCTACTATTTGCCAGATACAGCCGGCAGCGCATATCAGATTGCACACGTCAAATCGACGATCGCAGTAAACGAAATCGATGTGGCGAATCGTCACATGGGATACTTTCACGGGCAGGGCTATTACCACCTTGATGGAGACAATTTTGAGAAGCTGTTCCAGCTCGATGGACTCGCCCACGAACGGATGCTCCCACCCTATATTGAATTCGTAAAGCTGCATAAGACTCCGGCCGAAGTCGAGACTCGCACGCTGGTAGAGCAATCGATATCCGCATTGAGCCGTCAGTTGAAGTTGCTGCCAAAAGACAACCCATTTCTGACCTTTGGCGAACGCTTCAGGGAAGATCTCGAATGGCTGGCGGATGAGCCGATTGAAACCTTTCACGGATACTCGTTCGCGACTCTACGCCAGTACGGCGCCTGCTTTGAACTTGTTGAAACCTATCTTCGCTGGCTAAGAGCAAATGGCGCAGAGGGACTTGATGATGCCATCCAGGCATACTTCGAAATATCCGACACAGCGAAGAAATTTCAGTTCAAACTTGCTCGATCACTCGCGCGGAAAAAGCCGCTGGACCTGGCGCCGCTGGGCGACATGGCCGGGAAATGGGAGCACGGATCTCGTATCCTCAAGTCCGCATACGGTTGAGAGATCATGTCCGACATCCAAAAACTACGCGTAAAAGTGCTGGATCAGGACTGGCGTGTCAGGCGGACCGAAGCCGGCTTTGCAGTCAGTCCAGATCAACTTGAAGTCACCCCTGAATATGAAGGTGTCTCAGTACCAGGAACGGTCGTGTCTGAGATTCTTCGTAGCGGAGAATCGAACGTCGATCAAGCCGATGAATTCGACTGGTGGTACGACTGCGAGTTCGAGCGCGACCCCGAAATGTCGGCCGCAACGATCAACTTTGACGGCCTGGCAACGCTGGCTGAGGTTTGGCTAAACGGTGAACGAATTTTGCAGTCGGATAACATGTTCGTTCGACACGCAATTGATATCACCAGTTTCCTGCAGGACCAAAACACACTATTTCTTGTGTTTCGGTCGGTGTCAGCCCAACTTTCACATAGGCGACCGAGGCCAGCCTGGAAGACCAACCTTGTAGATCACCAACAACTGCGTTGGATCAGAACCACATTGCTCGGACGCATACCTGGATGGACACCACCCTATCGTGCGATTGGTCCATGGCGCCCGATTCGACTAACAGGCGGTCCTATACAAGTTGACTCCTGCTCGGTTCGGGGGATCGTGGCTGATGGGAGTCCGCACGCACAAGTTAATGCCAAAGCGACCGGCATTCCCTCTGGTAATTCTCGTGCCTGGATCGAGATTGGTGGCAATAATTATGAACTCGCTACAGAAGAGATCCCCAACGGTCTGAGGGTTTCCGGATGCCCGAAGGTCCCTGGTGCAGCGCTATGGTATCCACACACCACGGGGCAACCTGTACTTCATAACTTCAAGTTATTCGTTTCCGTTGGGGGCAACAAACGAGGAATCTGTATTGATGCAGGACGGATCGGATTTAGCGACATCGAGCTTCGAGATTTGCAAGAGGACGTAGGATTCTCAGTCAATGGAAAGCGAGTGTTCTGTCGCGGCTCGTGCTGGACAACCACAGACATAGCTTCACTGTGTGGAACAGAAGAAAAACTACGCAAATCGCTGGGCCTAATGCGAGATGCTGGGCTGAACATGATTCGCGTTGGCGGAACAATGGTCTACGAATCGGATGCTTTCTACGGCCTTTGCGACGAGCTGGGCATTCTCGTCTGGCAGGACTTCATGTTCGCAAACATGGACTACCCCATAGATGACGAAGATTTCCGTCAATCGGTTACAACGGAAGTGTCCCAACAGATATCGCGCATTGGCAAGCATCCGTGCCTTGCCGTATTTTGTGGCAACAGTGAGGTCGAGCAACAAGCCGCCATGTTCGGCATGTCGCGCGACGATTTCGAAAGTCCGCTATTCCATGAACTGATTCCCGATATCGTTTCTCAGACTACCGCGTCGGCAGCATATATTCCGTCATCTCCAACAGGCGGTGCACTGCCATTTCATTCGCGTACTGGCGTAAGTCATTACTTCGGGATCGGAGCATACAAGCGGCCCGTTTCCGAAGCTGCGTCTTGTGGCGTAAAGTTCACCAGCGAGTGCCTTGCCTTTTCAAATATCCCGTCACCTGGCGCTATGCGAAAACACTTCGGCTCGGTGTCACCGGTCGTACACGCACCCTCATGGAAATCGGGGGTGCCTCGAGATAGCGCAGCGGGCTGGGACTTCGAGGACATTCGGGATCATTACTTCAAGTCACTTTTCGACAATGACCCAGTCGAGTACCGTTACGCCAATAGAAGTCGCTACATTGAACTCTCCAAGACTGTGTCCGGCGAAGTCTGCAGCCAAACATTCGCTCATTGGCGACGACCAGACAATCCCTGCACTGGCGCACTAACTTGGTTTTTGCAAGACATTGTGCCGGGTGCCGGTTGGGGAGCCCTCGATTCAGATGGCAATCCCAAGCCTATCTACTACTGGTTGAAACGCGCATGGGCAATGAGGTCGCTGGGGATTGTCGACCGTGGACTGGACGGGCTAGAGGCCGTTCTCACCAATGAGGAAGACACGACATGGTCGACTCGTGTTCGTGTGCAGGTGATGCAAGGGGCGAACGTAGTAACGGCGAGCGCCGAGCACGATGTAACTTGTGATGCTGGGGCTTCCGTTATCGTAGGCGTCGACCAGATGCTTAGCCGTTTTCTTGATACGACCTACAGTTACCGCTTCGGACCATCTAAACACGACGTCGTCCTCACTTCAGTACTGAATGAATCAGGTCACGCGGATACAGTCGCTGCATACTTCCCTGGTACACAAGACTTGCTGCAGCATTCCGGTCTACCGATCGATGTTAAAGTGGAGCACGATGACGAGGAATCCTTGCTTACGCTTCAGTCTGACTCCTTCGTTCAAGGCGTAGAATTGTCATCTAAGAATCACCTCTTCTCCGACAACTACTTCCATTTAGCACCGGGTATTCCCTATGTCGTAAGAGCGGCCCCCTCAGGCCCTGATAGTGCGTTCTCCGCTACGGTGACGGCGCTAAACTACTCCGGAAGTCTTCGACTCAGGTGAATGCAACATTGGACTCCGAGGATATAGAGAAATTGTGCTTTTGGATTCCGGGCTCAACAGAACCGCTTTTCGCCGCCGTCCACAGACCGACCTCCCGTAATGTTAGGGCAACCGGAATAGTAATCTGCCCTGCTATTGGCCATGAATACATTCATTCATACCGAGCCATGCGGCAACTGGCTGATGATCTTGCAAGAGCTGGCTTTCCGGTACTGCGATTCGACTATAGCGGCACTGGAAATTCAGGCGGAAAAGGTGACCGAACGCTATCTGTCGCGAACTGGCGTGGCGATATCGAGCGTTCTTCAGCCTACTTCCGAGAGCATTTTGACCTGGGTCAGTTAGCGGTTGTTGGATTCCGGGCGGGATGTCAGCTGGCCAGCTCTCTGCTAAACACGGTATCGGCGGACCTTTTTGTCGCATGGGCTGCTTGCGAATCCATGCGCAAGCTCAATCGAGAGATTCGCGCTCTGGCGATGCTATCCGACTATCCACAGTTGGGAGAAGGCCAGATTGAATCAGCTGGATTTATCTATTCCGAGCAATTACTCGACGATCTCAGATCAATTGATTCAGAGCAATTGGTAGGTACCAACAAGATCAGAACCCTATTCATCACCCCTGCTTCAAAGACGTCCTCAAAGCTCGCCGATTCCTTCCAATTGGCAGATTTCCTCAGTCAGAGCGCCGAAGAGTTCGAAGAAATGCTACTTGAACCTCACCATTGCACGGTTCCAACGCAAACAATTGGGCAGATAGTCGAATGGTTCAATCAGCAACTGCCAAACAAGAGTGTCGAATCAAAGACGCCTCAACTTGAGTTTACCGTCGAATTCGAAAAGCACAGAGAAATTATAGTCTGGAAACCCGAAAGGCGACTCTTTGGAATACTGACGTCCCCAAAGAAGCCGTCTGCTGATCTGTCGTTTGTATTGCCTAATGCCGGATCTGTTCACTCTGCCGGCCCAAATAGAGTCTACACAGAGCTCTGTCGTGAGCTTGGCAAAGAAGGCTTCGCGAGCCTACGCTTCGATCTTCCGAATCTCGGCGATAGCGTGTTGTGCTCGGCTCAGCGTGATAACCACCCGTACCCACCGTTCGCAGTAGAGGCAACGAGATTCGCCGTTGATGTCGTCGACAATTTGTTGTCGCCAGGCCGAATCATTCTCGCCGGGCTTTGCAGCGGGTCGTATACCGCGTTCCGCTATGCGATTGACGAAGACGACTCCCGTATTCAAGAACTTTGGATGATCAATCCGCTAACATTTCATTGGGAAGACGGAATGCCGCTAAGGCTAGGAAGTGGCCAGGCCGCAATTTCCGACGACAAGTATTACAGCAGAGCAATTCGTGACTCAGCAAAATGGAAGAAATTTTTCACGGGCAAAGTAGACTATTTACCCTTGCTGACGCACGCAATATCCAAGCTGGCCAGACTCGCTTCTTCATCAGTTCGATCTTTAGCGGAGTCTGTTCTTGATCGGAAGGAGACTCAACTCGGGAGTCAGTTGTCTAAACTTGCAAACCGGACTGTACCAGTAACGTTTTTCTTCTCGTCGAGGGACCCGGGTCACGAAATCCTTTGTGATGAAGCTCGTAATGCTGAGCCGCGCTTGAGAAAAGCACGTTGGTTAGAATATGTTTTTATCGAAGACGGTGACCACACCTTCTCTCGTTCGAAAGAGCGCTCCGCGTTTGTTGCGTCTTACGTTAATCGCGCCACAGCACAGAAAAATTGAAAACTGAGAATCGAATAGAGTCTGAAGGGATCGTCGCCACGAACTCAATTGAGTTCGTGGCGCTAGCACTCGGTAGCCGCAGCTCTGGCCTTCCTCTAACAATTCTTAGAAATGAAGAGGACAAAGTTCGTATTGACGCAGCCGACACCAGAGCCATTGTCCGGCCGGGCAACTCAGTTGGCTGGTTCAAGCCTAGTTACGATGAATCAGATTCTGAAGAACTCGCAAGCATCATGTTTACATCGGGCACTGAAGGAAGTCCAAAAGGCATCGGCATTTCTCACAAAGCACTGGCGAATACCACTCGACGAATCGTAGAAAGCATGAGTATGGAAGACTCGATCCGCGAGTACTTGGGTATACCTGCTTTTTACTCTTTTGGTTTGGGTAGGTGTCGCGCAGTCGCCTCATGCAACGGCTCAATCTTTATTCCGGGCGCAGGATTCAATCCTGTCGAGGTCGCAAATCTGCTGCGTAACGGAGAAATAAATTCCGTTTCGGCCGTTCCAACTCTCTGGCGTCTAGTTCTTCAGAACCCCAATCTGTTCCGCGATTGCGGCGAGAGGTTGCGCTGGATTGAAATTGGCAGTCAGTTCATGCATCGCGCTGAGAAAATCGAGCTTGCCAATCTGTTTCCCAACGCGCGAATTGTGCAACACTACGGTCTAACAGAAGCTTCCCGCACAACGTTTCTGATTGTTAGCCAGACGGCCGACCGAAACCTGAGCTCGGTTGGTCGACCTGAGCTTCCAATTGAGATCCGATTATCCTCTGATTCTATCATTGAGATCAAAGGTCCCCATTTGGCCTCATGCCAAGTCCGACAGGGAAGAGCCTTTCCTCTTGTTGATGAATCGGGCTGGCTACGCACAACTGATCGCGGTCGGTTTGACGACGATGGTTACCTTCATTTTGAAGGGCGTGCCGACGAAGTAATAAACCTGGCAGGAATCAAGATCCAACCTGAATTACTTGAGAGCGAAATCCGAAAGTCAATTTCGGACGACATAGAGTTCGCTGTCGCGCGAATTGAAGACGATCTCCGTGGAGATGGCATAGGTGTATACGTCTCGTGCAATCTGCGCCCATCGCATGCCGCAATTTATGAAGCCGCCAAGAAAGCCGCCTCGAGCTTGGGTCATGACCCCGGGAACTCGATCCGCGTTCTTGAGATACCAAGTCTCCCGAGAACTGACACAGGCAAAATCATTCGGTCCAAGCTGACCTCTGCCAAAGCCGTTTCGGTCACTAGACCGCCATCACCTGCGACCGACTCTGGAGTCGACGCACCGCGAGACCCAATCGAAGCTTTCATTGCCAATTGCTTTCACGAAATACTCCATGTACCAGAACCATCACTAAACCATTCTATGATTGAACAAGGCGGCGACTCACTTACCGCTGTCGAGTTTGTAACTAGAATTTTCGAGAAGTACTCGGTTGAGCTATCGCTGGCCGACCTATTTCGTCGGCCGACCGTAAGTGGAATCGCGAGAACGATAAGGTGGCGACGAGCGGGCCAACAAGACAGATCATTGTCATTCGCCGTACCAATGTCACCACATCACAATTCCGAGCTCCCAAATCTTTTCGTTGTAGGCGGGGCGTACGGCAATGTTCTACACCTGCATGAACTCGCAGCACAACTCTCCGAACATGCAAATTTTTTCGGCTTGCAGTACCCAGGACTTCTCGAAGGCGACAAACCAAGAGAGGACATTTCGCTTCTGGCCCGGGACCTAATCTCCGACATTCATGCGACCCAGAGCGCGGGCCCGATTCGAATAGCCGGTTATTCCGGTGGTGGAATAATCGCAATGGAGATCGCGCAGCAATTGCTCCAAGAAGGCGTCGCTATCGAGTTTTTCGGAATGATCGATACTCGATTACCAGAGATCGAAGACTATGTTAAACCTTACAACTTTGTTGAGCGTCAGCAGATTCGACTAATCGAAAGCAAGATCGCCGATAAAGGCCAATTGGATATTTTGTTTCGGGCTGCTCGCAAAGCTTGGCGCCTGATCTTTCGCCGTGATTCAGAAAGTTCGGAGGACACCAGCGCTCTGCCTGGCCTTGGCCCTGTCAAACAGCGGTCCGAAGCAATAAACAAGGCATTCAAAAAAGCGATCCAAAAGTACCCTATCCGGAAGTTACCAATTGACCTTGACTATTTTAGACCGATCAATGAATCGAGCTTCTCTATTCAGTCAGGGCAGATCGACTTCGTTGACAATAAACCTCATAGAATTGACGATTTTGTGAATGGCTGGCAGGTCTTTTTCAAGCATTCCCATACTCATATGTCTAGTGGCAACCACTATTCAATTGCATCGCCGCAGAATGCGGAAACACTAGCTCAGCTTCTAGCGCGAGCCATGAAGCGTTCGACAAATTCAGTTCAACCTTCTACTTCCGACGACGGGAAGGAAGAAAAAACGCTAGCATAGAGTTGGGTACCATCTTCTTAGCTGCGATAAGCCATGAATCCGGTAGCGTTTCAAGCAGCCTTTCCAGTCTCGCCTCCAATCGCCCTCGTTTGCTGCTGTGATTCAACTCGTTGCGGAATGAAATTGACGATGCAGGAAGCTCCAGTTCAAAAGCGTCCGCGATTCTCTTTCGCACAGCCTCTGAATCACTGGCAAATTCGGCGTAGTTGACTTCAATGAAAGGGATGGACAGTTCATCAATAGCTCTCGCAGCCGCGCTCATCTGTAACTCAACTCTTTGAGCAAGATCATGAAACTCGTCTGAGCAACCTTCACGCCATTTCAGCCGAATGAAACTCTGCCAAATTTCGTTAACATCTCGACGAAGTAACAGTACCTTCGTATTCGTGTTCGCCAAGATTTTCCACCAATAAGATAAGGTGCAAGGTAGGCGAGGATCTTTCCAAAGCCACGGAGTATTCATGTCAAACGACTCCACAAGCTGGACATCTGATTGAGATACCTCAAGATATCCGATGGCAATAAGCTGCTCTTTAGTTATTGGATCAAAAAGCCAAGTATTGTGAGACTCAAAGCCTACGCGCGAAAAAACGCCAACGTTCGCCTCTATTAAAGACTCGGCCTCGAAGTATCCACCAGGATTGAACGAATCGCCGTCACGCAGCTGGGACGAATCCTCTTCTGCAGCAAAATATCCTGCCCGCGAAAACACAGAAGCTGTAAAGCTTGTGCCGGACCGAGGCATTCCGACGATTAAGACATTGACCGACATACCAGCTAATCTGAATTCGGCTTTTCAAACAGCAGAACGAAACGATCAGTTTTTCTATAGACTTCGGGCTTCCAGATGTCGAGAGAATAGTTGTCATCTGGATTTCTAAGAACTCCAAGTTTGCCAATCAAGCGAAAACCGGCCTTTTCAAAGTCGGAAATGGCGTAACTTTCGTCTATTCGATGCAATGATGCTGTATCGGCAGTTTCACTTCCCGGCCGCGCCGCATGATCGATAATCAATACACGACCGCCAGGACGTAACGCGGACCAAATCTGGGGGAAAAACTCCTCACGACTAGTCATTATCACTGGATCTTCACGCGGTACGTAGATGTCGTGATAACTAAGCCCGATAAAAATAAGATCCGTGTCATTCGGCAACCGAAAATCTGCAAACTCGGAATCGAGACGAGTTACATTTGGCAGCCTATTTCCCTTGAGGCGATTTTCGATTTCGTCTCTAGAAAAATTCAGAAAAAGCGAGTTATTCTGTAAATAGACCTGCCCGTTGTCGCCAACCACATTAGCGAACAACTCAGTGTAGTACCCTCCGCCACCAAGCAAGTCCACTACCGTCATCCCGGGCTCCACCTCGGAAAATCGCAATACCTCCTCAGCCGAGCGTCGAGAGTCAGACTTTCGGTCGTCACGTGATCGATCAGGGGACTTGACTGCAATCGTGTACAGGTCATCGGGCCCTTCAACTCCGGATTCGGCGTTGCAGCCAAACAGTGCCAGCAATGAACAGACAGAAAATGCTCGCGCGAAATGCTTCATACTCACAATAAATTCCTATAACTTCAAGCCAATGAGCTCGGCGAAAGACGAATCTTAGTTTTACTCAGCCTAAATGCCATTCTACACTTCGTCCACTGAGGCGCCACTAAAGAAGACATAATGTCAGACGTCCGCATTCTATTGATTTCGTTCCACTTTTATCCGAGCGATGAAATCGGCGCGCGACGACCAACCCAGCTCGCAAGGTATCTCGTCGAGAATGGAGATTCGGTCTTCGTAGTAAAAGGTTTAAGAAAGACCGACTCTGAGATCGAACTACCCGCGTGGACAAATGAGTTGGCGGGCATATTTGACGTACCGATCCGAGAAAAGATCATTGGGAGATTGTGGGCCGCTTTGAAAAGCGTTTTCAGTCACCAGTCTCCACATTCGGACTCATCCAATCAAGTGACGGCGCAATCGTCTGATTCCGAAAGTAGGACGCAAATCCAGACATCGTGGCTACGACGGCAGTACCTGGCGTTTGACGGGCTGCTGATGGGGCGAAAGGCATGGGCTGCGAAGTGCTGCACCATTTTGGCGTACCATCGATACGTCAGTCGCTCCGAGTATGACGCGATAGTAGTTTCCGGTCCGCCTGTCGCTGAGTATTTGGTCGGGCGATTCGCGTCTAGGCTTTTCTCCGCGCCATTAGTACTGGACATGAGAGATCCTTGGTATTTTGCAGGCGAAGGTTTGCGAAAGCGAGTGCCGCAGAATCACGTTCTGTCAAGATTCGAACGTTCATTCGCCGACAGCTGTTTCGAACAAGCCACCACAATTACTGTAGCTTCACCCGGAATAAAGCGATACTTGATTGAACGATTCAATCTGCAGGAACAAAGTATCCACGTGATATTAAACGGGTACGACGAAGAGGATCTATTAACAGAAAAAGTCCCGACCGGTGAGCTGCGTTACGTTTATGCAGGTGTTCTCTACCCACACAGAAATCCGCTACCGTTTCTTCAGGCCCTGTCGAATTTCGTCGAGAGTGAAGGCATAGATCGTGCCGCCATTACATGCGCTTTTGTCGGTCAATGCCATGAGTGGAATAACATCGATCTCACCGATTGGGTCAACCGAAATGGCCTACGCAATGTGGTTGAATTCAAGGGCCACATTTCGCGCGAAGAGTTACGCAGCGAAATAGCAAAGTCGAATGTCATATTGAACTTTTCGGAGGGCCAGATGCGTCAGATCCCGGGCAAGACATTTGAACACCTTGCTTCAGGGAGAGAATGCTTAGTCTTTGCAGAAGAAGACAGTGACGTAGCAGAGCTTTTCCGTGCGGCGGGAACTGGCACCATAGTAAGCACATCCGACACTGCAAAGATCGACCAGTCCGTTTGCATGCACTATAAGAAGTACGTCAAAGGCGAGAAAATTGGCATAGCGTCTGGTAGCCGCATCGAGCGCTTTCGGAGACAATCGCAACTGAGATACTTCAAGGAAGCAATCGATTCCTCTATTGGGCCGTAAGGAACTCGTATCCAAACTGATATGGTGATTCATGCCACGACGTTATCGCCTCTCGCCGAAGCTCGTAAACATCATCGCCAGCTTGAACTAGCCCCCCATAACAAGATACGCACACATGAAATCCGTTGCGTCTGACAACCTCAAGCGTTTCATCTCGAATATTTTTCTCCCCGCCGAACGGGTATGCGAACTCAGTCGGATCCACCCCCAGCTCACGTCGAACGTCCTCTTTGGAACCTGTAACTTCACGTTGGGCGTCATCAATCGTGGCTGTTCCCAGATCAATGTGATTTACAGTGTGACAACCAATCTCGAATCCACTCCCCTTCAGACTACGGACATCGTCCCAGTTCATCCATTCACTCTTGACACCCTTTTCCTTATCCCAGAACACCTGGGTCTTGCTACCAATCAGGCCAGTCGAAATGAAAAACGTTGCCGGCAGGCCTAGCTCTGAGAGAATTGGTGCAGCTACGGAATAATTGTCAGCATAGCCATCATCAAAAGTAATGGCGGCTAGCCCATCGACAGAGTTTCCCGTCGCGATATTGCCGGCAATTCTGGATAGGGGAACGACATCAAAGTATCGCCGCAAGAAAGTACAGAACTGACGAAATTCATCTGAATTGCAATTGATTGGACTATTGAATACCTCGTCTGACACCCGATGAAAAGCGACCACTAGCGCTCGACCATTGAGTACATGCCTATAAATTCCGGAAGCGAATACGAATCGTCCGATTGTTGATTTAGCAAGCTTCTTTAAATTCACTTTGTAGAACTCTGCGAAATAGACTTTGCGCGATCCGCTCATCTCGCTTGGGCGACGCTTGCCAGTGTCGCCAAACTGCGACAACAGGCAAACCATGGCAATTTTAGCAGCTTACGAATTATATCTAAGTTTTTTTGTAAGTCTGTTAACTCTATTGGCTTATCGACTATGGAAAAATCAAACTAGTTCTTTACTATTGTCGGCCCTCCCTGCGCATTGCAACATAATGTCGTCGGAGCAAGAAGTTTTGGTTTTTGTTGCGCACTTCATTGCTTTTCAATCTCGGGGTGGTATAAGAAATTGGAGTAGACAGAGAAAGGCAAGTCTGGACGAAAGCCAGATACGCAAAGCAACCGGTCTAAGGAGAGATTCTCTAAGATAGCGGCGCTGCCGATTTACTAGGACATCGATAATCACGCGATCCGCCACTTCCATGAGATATCGAAGTCCAGATTCACGTCAGTATCGACAACGGTGTTTCCTTTCTCGCAGATATTTTGGGCATCTCGAGTGCTCACGCTTTTATGCTGTTTGAATGACCGACATTGGAATGAATACAGAATGAAGTACAAGCAATGGATTGTGACCATCAGCTCTACGCTTATTTTGGCTGGATGTCTGGGTTCGGATGAACCAGGAAGCGAAGATGATGCCGGAACGGGGACCACTCCGCCAAAAAATACTGCGCCGACTATTAGTGGGTCGCCAGCTTCAGCCGTTGTCATTGGCAATACTTACTTGTTCAACCCATCAGCCTCGGACGCCGACGGCGACGCGTTGACATTTAGTATCGAGAACAGACCAGGCTGGGCCTCCTTCGATACAGCAAACGGTCAAGTTTCGGGCCAACCGACCCTCGCCGATGTCGGCACGTACAATGACGTTTCAGTGATTGTATCGGATGGTACAGCCAGTGATTCACTCGGTCCATTTTCCGTAACTGTTTCTCAGTCGGAACTCGGCAGTGTAACCCTGTCATGGGGGTTACCGACTCAAAATACAGACGGATCAGCCTTGACTGATTTGTCCGAGTTTCGAATCTACTACGGCAGAGAAGTCGGAAACTATACCAACGAAGTTCGTGTTAGCAATCCAACTGTAAATACGTTTGTCATTGAAAATCTAGCTCCCGACACGTACTACTTTGTTGCAACCGCCGTAAACCTCGATGGAATTGAAAGCGACTACTCAAACGTCGCGACCAAGGACGTTTCCCCCTAGACAAATAACAGCAAAGTGTGACCGGCCCGCACCTGACGATTGTGCGCTGCGTGCCAGTAATTTCTGTCACTTGCGTCGCATTTGCATGTGAATTCATACGGTACAATTGCGTCTGTACATTACAACGCCTGTCGTACCTTACGTATGAAAACACACAAGAACTTAGAATCGAAGGATCAGCTGATTGCTGTTGTCGGCTGCGGAGCAATTTCCGATTCTTTCCATATCCCTGCACTTCTGTCGTGCGGCGTGCCTACAACGAACATACTGCTGATCGATAAGGATCAAAACCGGTCTGATTATCTTTCAGAGAAATTTGCCATAAGTCGGAGGGCAGATTCTGTGGGCGAATTCAAGCACAGAATCTCGGGAGCGATAATCGCCACGCCGCCCCACACCCATGTGCAGATCGCAGAAGATTGCCTTGAGCGCGGAATCTCTGTGTTGTGCGAGAAGCCGTTAGCGACAGCGTCCGCTGATGTCGACAGACTCATCAAGATTGCTGACTCAAACGGTTCGCAAATAATGGTCAACAATATGCGACGTTACTTCGGGTCTTCCAGACTCGTAAAAGACCTTGTTTCGTCCGAGGCGATTGGCGATGTATCTGATATTAGCTTTACTCAAGGCGAAAAGTTTGACTGGCCCGCCGCATCGAATGCTTACTTCGGCGCCGCACCAAACGGCACAGCTATGGGCGTACTACTAGACGTTGGTGCTCACGTAGTAGACCTCGTCTCTTGGTGGCTGGGCGGAAGGTTAGAACTGAATTGCTATTCGGATGATTCAATGGGCGGGACTGAAGCGGTCTGCGAAGCTAGTTTCAGTTTTGGGCAGGCCACTGGAAAAATCTGGTTAAGCTGGCTAAACAAAGCAGAAAACGTTTACCGAATAAAGGGAACCAAGGGCGAAATTACGGGCGAAGTTTATTCAGAAAATCATATTCAGCTGACGGAGTACGGCACAAACCGTACTCGAAAGATTGAGGGTGATAAGAGCATCAACAGGGTGCCAGTTCGGAATAGAATCATGTCTGATTTCTTGTCAGTGTGCGACGGCACGGTGGAGAGCCCGATAAGTGCGCTCGACGTTAGGGATTCGATTGCCTTCATTGAAGAGTGTTATCGGTCGCGACAGCTATTTCGCATGCCCTGGTTCTCTGATGCAACCGCAAGGACTGGCGCTCGATGAAAGTTTTGGTAACTGGAGCAGGTGGATTCTTGGGTGGACGAATCGTTGAGCTCCTCACGTTAAGTAAGGATCTTTCAGTTCGAGCGAGTGTCCGACGCTGGTCATCGGCGCCTCGCATAGGACGCTTGAACACAGAAATGGTGCAATGCGATGTCTTGGATCCAAAGCAAATAGAGAGTGCGATCCAAGATACGGATGCCGTCGTGCATTGTGCCGTTGGAAACGAGGAATCTACTGTAACGGGAACAATGAACGTCGCTCGCGCGGTTGCGGCCAATGGGGTGAGAAAGTTTGTACACATTAGCACGATCGATGTTTACGGAGATCAAACTGGCGTAATAACCGAAGCTAACTCAACCGTGCATACGGGCGCTGCCTACGGTGATTCCAAGATTGCCGCAGAGGAAGCATGCCTAAACCACGTTCAACCAGAGGCTTCAACGGTCATATTACGGCCCTCGATAATTTACGGCCCGCATAGCGCACTTTGGACGGAAGAGTTCGCAATTCGACTTCAATCTTCACCATGGCCTTTTCCAAAAAACTTGTGTTTGGGAACTTGCAATCTCGTGTACGTCGATGATGTTGTTTCCGCAATTCGAAGTTCATTGACGTCAACCTTGCCACCTGCTTCTATTATCAATATTACCGGGCCAGAATATCCCACTTGGTGGCAGTACTTTGAAACGCTGAACTCAGCGCTGGGGCTTACCCCAATCCAAGCGCAGTCTCCGGTTGCTTCGCAGGCAAGATCATCACTAATGGCGCTACCCAGGGCAGCGGCAAAGACGATGTTATCCAAATTTGAACCACAGATAATGCAATTCTATAAGACTTCGCCGACTGCACAAAGAGCCATGAAATACGTTCAAGAAAAATTCAGCCAGTCAGCTACCAAGAATGAACTGGCTCTGTACTCCAAGAAACTCGAGATTCGATCGATTAACGCAAAACAACTTATCGGTTTCGAACCAGCAATCAGTATGCACCGAGGTGTCCAACTCAGTGTGGATTGGTTGAGGCATAGCAAGTTTATTTGATTCTTTATCCGACGTAGTGACGAATAGCCCTCTCAAAGTGGTGTATATCTGTGCCCCAGCTCGAATTGGTGGGCTAGAAAGCGTCGTGTTGTCGCTAGCGATTGGATTGCACAGAAATGGACACGACGTGGCAGTATTGTGCTCAGTGTCCGATTCGCCCGAAAATCACCCTTTCCTGAAGGCTTTGCAGTCCGCCGGAGTAACGGCCGACGTGATATCGAATGGCCGACTAGGCCATTTATCTGAGCTCGCCGAAGTACTTAGATGGCTTATACGTGAGAAACCCGATGTTGTACATACTCATGGTTACAGGTGCGATATTCTCGACGCCCCTATTGCCCGAGCGCTCGGCATACCAACGATAGCAACCGAACATGGCAGCTCCAAACTCGGAGGCCGAACGACCTTGTTCGAACGACTCCAGGATTTTGCGTTTCGAAGATTCGGAGCCGTAATTGCCGTGTCCGCACCGATCAGAGACCGACTGCTCGGTCGTCGCAACGTACCGATTGATCGAGTCAAATTGATCGAAAATGGACTGCCCTACAGTCTAGAATTCATGTCGCGCGAACATGCCAGAGAGGAACTCGGTATTCCGCTAGATTGTCACGTCGTCGGATTTGTGGGGAGATTCATAGAGGCCAAAGGTCCAGACATTTTCGTTAAGGCTATGCTTCAGATCAACGAACCCAATGTCTTCGGAGTATTGATTGGTGACGGGCCGTTGATGGAGGAACTACAGACCTTAGTCAAGAAACAAAGCAAAACTGATCAAGTGATATTCCTCGGCGCCATGGAAGACGCTTCCAAATACATGAAGGCGTTTGACACATTCGGACTAAGCTCCAGAACTGAAGGAACGCCGGTTGCGCTATTGGAAGCCATGGCTGCCAATGTTCCTGCTGTCGCCACAAAAGTGGGTGGCGTTCCCCACGTTCTCTCATCATCTTGCGCCCTTTTGGTAGATTCGGAAGATCCGGAAGGATTCGCTAGAGCAATTCTCGATCTTTTAGCAAACAAGAGAAAAGCAAATGAAATTGCAAAGCGAGCGGCGGACTCATGCTACAAACGTTTTGGCAATGAAAGATGGATTCAGGCGCACGAAGATCTCTACCGAGAACTAATTGAGCGCGAGTAATGCTGGCACTAGGAATCTTAGCGAAGTGTGTGGAATAACTGCGATATACAACAGGAACAGCGAACCTGTTGACACATCTGTGCTAGAGCGCATGCGCGACATGCTCTCCCATCGCGGTCCGGATGGCAAAGGAACTCATATAGATGGCCACATCGGGCTTGGGCATCGCCGACTTAGTATTGTCGATCTGTCTGACGCTGGTCATCAGCCGATGCCAAATGAAGATTCGACGGTCTGGCTGACGTTTAATGGAGAGATTTACAATTATGTTGAACTCAGACGCGACTTAATTCGCCTAGGTCATGAGTTTCGCTCCAACACAGACAGCGAAGTAATCATTCACCTTTACGAAGAACACGGACCGGACTGCGTACGGTACCTTCGCGGAATGTTCGCGTTTTGCATCTGGGACAAGAAATCTGACAGATTTTTTTGCGTTCGAGATCGAGTTGGCATAAAGCCGTTTTACTACACCAATACCCCAACACAGTTTGCTTGCGCTTCTGAGATTAAGGCATTTATGGAGTTGCCGAGGTTTGAACCGAGACTGTGCAATAGCGCGTTGTCGGACTATCTGTTTTCAGGGTACTGTTTTGGCGAGAAGACCTTTTTCGAAGGTGTGAAAGAGCTGTTGCCAGGTCACTACATCATCGTAGACCGCGGCGGAGTCAGGATCGAAAAATACTGGACAATTCATTACGATTACCAGTATGCGCGAACACCCGCGCAGATCGATTCTGACCTCCACGATCTGGTGGACGAGGCAGTTAGAATTCATTGTAGAAGCGATGCCCCGGTCGGGTGCCATTTGAGCGGTGGCGTGGACTCGAGCACGGTTACCTCACTGGCCACGAAACACAGAGAAGACTTACACTCATTTTCGATCAGTTTCTCCGACAGCGACTTTCCGGATGAGGCGCCTTACGCCAAACTTGTAGCCGATCACATAGGCACGTCGCATCATGTAGATTATCCTACGGCTAACGAACTGGACTCCTTCGCACCTAGACTGGCATGGCATCAGGAAACACCGCTGCCCGACGCAGCTGGATTTACTTACTTTTGCGCGTCTAGACTCGCATCAAGATACGTAAAAGTAGTTCTAACGGGTCACGGCGGCGACGAAGTGTTCGCAGGTTATCCGGCACACGCTCAAATGACAAAAAATCCAGGCTCGTTCGGAATTACAGACCCGAGACTGCACGATGCAGCTAAACAAGCCTCCCCAGTTCAGAAGATTACGAAACTGCTGTCAGAAGAAGGTTTCGCAGGCATTGTTCGACGGCTGAGGATTCGTAGCGCTGGCCCACTACACGACGATCCATTGCTCGATCGGTGGATTCGCCTACATTGCGGTCTTCGTCCATCACTGAACTTTGGGATTACCGCTAGGACACGTAGACGCCTGGCACACTACGATCCAGTCAATGACTTCTCGAAGGAATACATTTCCGCCAATACCAGCGAACCGCTTGACCGTGCGCTGCATCATGACCTCTTGTCGTACTTGCCGCACCTTCTTCATAAGGAAGATCGTGCCAGCATGGCAGTATCAATCGAATCTAGGGTTCCGCTATTAGATCACAAAGTTGTTGAGTACCTTGCGACGATCCCACCGAACCAGAAACTGCATGAGGGGCTACTCAAGCCAACTCTTCGGCGGCTATCTGAACCACTTCTTCCACCGGCAATCAACAAGCGGACAGACAAGAGTCCATTTCCATCGGCAGAACGCCAATGGTTAATGAGACACTTGCTTCCGGAAATGCGCCAACTCATTCAAGATGAACGATCACTCGATCGGGGAATTTTCGAACCTGATGTTTTGCGAGGTGATTCGACTGACGCCGCGTTTCTCATTAACGCCTTCAACGTAGAAGTATGGCATCGTCTGTTTGTCGACAAAGATGCGCAGTTAACTCACAAGATTCAAAGCACACAACTGACATCACGCTAAGTGCCCAGTAGGTTTCTGAAACTACCAGATGTGTCGCCAATCCTACTAGTTAGTCGGCCCTGAAAAAGTACTAAGCGACTGAGTGTATTGAAGAAAAGGTGTTTTGGCGTCGTTGAAATTACCAGTA
>WURV02108433.1:0-19824 GCA_011762755.2 Epimenia babai | reverse complement strand
CACGCCGCATACGCGATTACGTGAGCCACGTACGATTGTTCATGAACGGCGTGAAGAAGGTGTGACCATGGCCGGGGGATACCGGAAGACCAGTTAGGGTGTACCCCTTTGTTTAATGTCAAACTAATGTTTTGATTTAGCTTAAAAACAATAATACAAGTTATAATTTTAGACAATAATCAAAGTACTTACTGGGGATTTCTTCTTATGCCCCTCCCCCCACAATGTCAGTCGCACTTAGAATATTGAACAATATTGATTACCTTATTATACCCCGATCAAATTTACAACAACCCATTTCTATCTTTCTTGATATTCATGCACAAAAACTTGGCGTTGGAGCAACTAGTTTCATTTCAACGCGTATTTATAGCTCTCGAGTTCTCGAATTCTTCGGCTATTTATACAATTTTATGATTATTTAACTAATCCAGTCACGGTCACCCAGTAATGATTTGTGCCATATATGCAAGATGATATATCCCACAATGACATGATTAATGAGATTGATTTAAGCATCTCTCGATCGTCATCTGTTTTAAGCGTAGTGGTGGGGGGGGGGGCTGTGCTACATGCGAGGTGATTTGTATGGCTTGAGACAATTTTGCATTGGTTGGACTATCAGGGTCGGTATCTGCCTGGATGTTTGCATTAATAGAAACTGATTCACGCACGATAGGTCGAGGTAAATACAATGAGAGGCACCGAAGGAACTAACACAGTGTTTCAGCACCACAGATAGCTTCAGAAGGAAGTGGTTGAGGAATTGAATGCACTGGGTCATGTTCATACATAGCCACAGTGGTGTTTGCTAACGGCCTTTATGTAAAGGTGAATTACGTCTTCAGGTATCATGTATGAAGGATTTATCAACATTTGGGCACGTGTGAATGGACTTTCAAAAGTTGACAACAATGTATTAAATGGAGATGTCCAACCTGCATTGTAATCAGGATGGACAACATCCAAGCTGGACTAAAATATCCAAGATGTTCCATTCCCAGTCAGGACTGTAATCCAGTTGAAAAAATGCAAGCTGAACAGTCTCCAAGCTGGAGTATATCCTAATTTGACTGCAATATCCAAGATGGTCAAGATCCAGTCTGGACTGTTATGATGGTGGATTGGAAATCTAATCGAACAGCTTTATATTTTCGGCAATGTTAAAAATGAAATCTTACATTCCGGGCACTTGGCTTATAACATAGTGCTAGACATTTTGATATAATCAAACAGGCTTGATCCTCTAAAATATTGTTATGGAAATTGCATAAATCGTGGCTTTTATCGCCATCGATCGACGGATAGCATTTTTCATCGAGCATTGTTCACTGTCTAGCCCCCCTCCGACAATTACGCCGTTAATAAACGCCGCTATTAACACCGAATGCTCATTGGGGAAATGTTGCAGAGTGCCTAACATCAACATCTCCCAGGATATCAACAACTGCGACATATCTGTCACTAGCGATAGACATTATGATGTAATTTAGATATTAAATATTAGCTATTAATGATGCACGGCACTCCCTCAGTTATATGCTTTTGTAGCCTATAATGCGCTGGTAGATTTGGACCTGAAGTACTTACACTACGGACCTTCATCTGAAATGAATTGCATTCTATCTCGGTCATCTTTTTGATATTATGCTTGTTTTTGTAGTTCTTGCTCTTTTCTATCGCTTTATCCTGGTGCTCTATCCCATTGCTGCATCTCGTTCTTTTCATTCCTCCATCCTGTATAGTTATTCTTTCACCTTCACTTGCGTAGTATCACTTTATTCACATCTCATTTCATCCTGTTTTTTTTCCTGTTTCTACACTCAATTTTTTATTGCGTTTCCTTATCCTATTTCTCTACCTTTTTTGTTCTATCTCATTATTCTACTATTAATTTTCCTTCATTGCATTTGTTCCTTCATTGCAATGTTCCTTTATTGCATTTCTCCATCTTATTTTCCGATCTGACATACATCTGAACAATGATATTGTACTTGAATACCACAGACAACACCATCATGATTCATCAGCATGGAAACTAGGGGGTTATAAATTATAAGTTATCCTATTGAGGTTTAGCTTCATTTTCGTGAATTGAATTATTTTTGTCAAGTCAGTGTAAAGATGATCGATGTGAGCAGACACCCCGAGTGTTCCGGGAGTGTTCCGGTTGGTGCACGGCACGCTGAGGCGCTTATACTGTTGCTTAACATTAATCATATCTCTTGCTGGAGTCTCAGTTCTAGCCACTCTACGACCCGTGGTGTATTCGGACAAAGAAGTGCTTCAACTCCACTGTTTTGCTTGATTGTGGGTGGCCATTGTGGTTTGTTTATGAACCGTATTCCCCTCGCTCGCTGATTGTTTAAGGATGCTGACAGTCCAGACTCTTGTATTGCCTAAGTTGACCGCTATCTCATCAAGTACCTCTACATGATGACATTCAATGCGCGTTGCAGCCGAGAGTGCATACGACACGGGTATACAATCTGTTCGCAGCATGTTAGTTCCACAATTCACCCGGACTTTGTCGTTTACATTATGGCTCTTGGTGTTCGCACTATGGCGCTTGGTGTTCGCACTATGGCGCTAGCTATCTTTGTTACAGACTTGAGGGGATATTAAGATGTTCCCCCAATCCCAGGCACATTCATAAGTATTTAGTTTCCTCTCACTTCCCCACCCGAGTTAAAACCAATGCATAATTAATAGCAAGACTAATGACAATTCTTGATACCATCATTCACATAGAATTATTAGTGACAGTCAGTGGGATTTGTGATGGGAAAATATTTCTTTTGTTATAAAATTATTATTAATCCCATTGGTAAGGACTAACTCACATATGGTTATTGCGTACATGGTATCGTGGATCAGATATACGTATTGTATATCGTGACGCACGAAATACAAATGGAAAGGCTTGGTTTATGACTCTTTTGAAACTTACTCCACTGATTCGTTTTGCTTCTTACCAAGTTTCAACTGCAATAACCGGGACGGACAAAAGGATTATCCCTACATCTGTCACGGACGCCACTGTTGCATACAGTTCACACACAGTTCACACACATGGCAATATTGTTGAAAAAAAATCCACTCATTTATCAATGTTGATGCGAGACAAACACCGCTAGGACCAGCCCTAAGAAAATGCACATAGTTTATCGGTACATCGCCCATATATCTTAATGATATAATATAGCATATTGGTTTTTGCACTTGAGCAGATTTTATGGCCATATCAGATATGACTGGCCGTCTGGTTGGAGTGTGAAGATTGAGTCTCATTTGATGAGATTGCCGTTGCGATAAATCACATCTACCCAAGACAGGGTATAGATGAATATTTGCTTATCTCTCAGGGGTCCTGCCACAATCATTATTCCATCTCCAGTCATACTTTCTCCGTGACTGTGTAACTAATTGCTGTCTGCCTATGAAGTTATATCTCATCGCTTAAATTTAGTTTGGAGTGAATCTGTAATAAGTTTGAGTCCTTAGTGAGAATTTGCTGAGTGTTTCAATTACTTGGATGAATTTTGCAGAGTGTGAAATTTTAGCTTTAGGTGGATGACTGGTTAATGGTTACAGGATTAAGGTGGAGGTGGGTAAGTGGGTGATGGTAACGGTGTATACAGGTTCATGATGGGTAACTGGATGCTAGTGTTTACAGTAATAGGTAGGTGACTGAACGATGATTCAGACAGGTTTTAGATGGATTGCGCAAGTTACCCACAGTTACTAATTCACATCAAACATACAGAGAGAACCACACGTCAATCTAACACTCATGAATTACCACAAATAGCAACCATTTCAGAGCATCTCTAAAAACAAATTTGTTCACTCATTAATTACGTTCATGTCTTCTGACAAATTGCTTTAATAAGCGTGTAAAAATCCATGTATTATATCTGAATGATGGTGTCTACAGTATTGAGGTGGATAACTGGATGATGGTGTCTGTGTTATTGAGGTGGATAACTAGATAATATTGTCTATAGTATTGCGGTGGATATCTGGATGATGGTGTCTCCAGTGTTGATATGGATATCCGGATGATGGTGTCTACAGTATTGACGTGGATATCCGGATGATGGTGTCTACAGTATTGAGGTAGATATCCGGATGATGGTGTCTACAGTATTGAGGTGGATATCTGGATGATGGTGTCTACAGTATTGATGTGGATATCTGGATGATGGTGTCTTCAGTGTTGAGATGAATATCCGGATGATGGTGTCTACAGTATTGAGGTGGATATCCGGATGGTGGTGTCTACAGTATTGAGGTGGATATCCGGATGATGGTGTCTACAGTATTGATGTGGATATCTGGATGATGGTGTATCCAGTGTTGAGGTGGATATCCGGATGATGGTATCTACAGTAATGAGGTGGATAACTGGATGATGGTGTCTACAGTATTGAGGTGGACATCTGGATTATGGTGTCTACAGTATTGAGGTTGATATCCGGATGATAGTGTCTACAGTATTGAGGTGGATAACTAGATGATGATGCCGTCTGCTGCTTGTGTAGACAAGTTCTAGATGGATAACTGGATGATGGTGTATGCAGGTTTTAGATGAATTACCGGGTGATGACTTATGCATGGTCCTCGAATGTATTAATTTTTGATGTGGTTAACTTACTGATAATGTATGCTCGTTACAGGTGGATAATCGGTCACTGTGGGGCTGCACCAATCAGGAAGCTGTGGAAATACTGCGACTCACGGGTCATTCGGTGAAACTAAAACTCATCCGGTATTTCAGAGGGCCGAAATACGACCAGCTACAGATACACCAAGGTTTGTGGAAAAATTATTTATTCAATACATTAACTTTAAGTCATTTCATGCCAGCACGTCGTCAGTGGTTTCTAATGACTGGAAGATCACTGTTTGGAATAGGAAATAATGTGAGAGGAAACAGTGAAATTGATATCGATCAATTAAACAACGTCCCTTCAAGATCTTCAAGTCCCACTTGATATGATTCCTAATTATTGATAATTCTCTTGATGACTGATGCTTTATGAGAATTCAGTAGTTCTTCATCACAGCGTAATGTTTCTGTAGTGCTCGTCTGATGCAGCGGCATCGAAATACTGTTATCACCCGGTAACCCCGAGACATGAGTCATATCCTATCAAGGACAAGACAAGATGCTTTCTTTTTTATCGGTGAATGTGATCATAAATCACCCATTGCTATCCGCATAACTGCCATCATTCATAAAGTTAAAATCGTCACATAATCATCGTTGTCCATTATTACATGATATCACATGAATTCTCAAAATAAATGCAAAGTTGTAGATCTTCTTTAAATGGTAGGCTCTCTGCTTAGCGAGCTATTAACCTTTCATCTGCAAACGTGAAAGAGGATTGAATTAGGCGATTCTTTCATCGGAAAATGAGAAAGATAATAGAATTTTGCGCGTTACGAAATAGACAACGCCGTTGTCTAGCTATCCATTACCCTTTCGGGACTCGTTGGTAAAAAAATCTAATCATTACGTGCAGTTTAGTAGCGTGGAACGAGTCGGCTGTGGAGCATGGAGCAGCGTGATGGTTTGATGAGCTACTCACGCCTCACGCGGCTGCATCGCTATAAGATGGTCCGGCTAAGTGGTAGACGAGAGCCTTGATGCCCTATAGTCTCGGTTCACCGGGTTGTACGCGGCGGCATCCGTAATGGACGGAGACATTCACGGCCCGCTGTACGAACTTGCTAATAATCAATGCCATACGCGAGCCGTAAGACGCTGCAAATTGAAAAATTAGTCGTCTCTAGAATACTGATCGATGGAGGATGGCAGTAATCTCGTCTTATATGTTGAGGTAACGCGAACGGATGACGGCGCTCATGGCCTAACGAATGACTTCGCTAATTGTTGTTTATGGAAGTAGGTGCACCATGCGATGCATACCATACGGACAATTTAGTGGAGCCTACCACGGCAGTTGTACATACCATAACTGTGTTTATGTCTCAGTCGCTGAATAGTAATCGTATTTCTATAACCCACGATGCACGTCAACACACAAAAGATGAATAGGTGAAATTAACCATTATTAATATAGTGATATAATTAATAATTAACTAAAACCTTCCCTCCGCCCTTTTTTCCTAATGGCGTTACTATTTATAAGACTAACTTTTTTCCGTTACTATTAATGAGACTACAGAGACACGAAAGTCCTACTCGTACTTAAAAATGTGGTGGATGAGAGGTCCAAGCGGTTCAGTCTCAGTTGCAAGAGGTGGGAGAAATTCTGTAGTGAAACACCTGCCTAGTGTGGGCATACATCTGACCCTTGTCTCTCTGACCTTGGTCTATTTACACCATTGGTTCAAACGCTTACAGACAGCCTACATATGTTACACACTCCACTATGTGTGATAGTTGATGATTATTTACCCTGAGATGACGAGATAGTGGAGAGCTAAACGCTCTAGAGATTATACATAGGACACATGAAGCACAGTCACATACATGACCTCACTGCATGGATTTACATAACCGGACCGCCGCGGTCAGACGGATTTAAGGTGCTTGTCGCTCGAAAAATGCCATAAATAGTATGATGGTTACAGCATGAATCGATCCAGGGTATTTGGATTAAGTCCAATGATTTTACTGCCTCCAGTTATCTAAAATATGAATGATTTACTGGAATACATGGAGGAAAATCACCAGCGCTTGGCTTTTACTATTCTTTTCTTCCAATTTGTATGCAAATGGATACTAGTATTGTATTGTATAGAAACGTTTTATTTTGGATCAGTCATCTACTAACTGAACTACTCTATTTTGAAGATCAAAGCCAAAAGGCACAAATGGCTAGCTGATAATCAGGCTGTGTGGGCAGTTAGACACATTGTATCAATCGATATAGCCTGTATATAGAGACCATACAATTGGTGATAGAATGAAACAATAGAAATGCATCCATTCGCAGCATCACAGTTGACTGTAGTGCCTAAAGATGCCAGGATGATGAACCATGTGCCGCCTGCACCCAGCCCAGTGGCTGGCGGAGAGGAGACGCATGCGCCGGCATCAACCGGTCCAATTTTCAGCGTGATTGATGGCATTGACGATAAGGATGAGAATGACAATGAAGATTTCTTCAACTGGAGTGATGAAGACTACAGTGAGTGCATGTGTAACGTGATACGTTATATTTATGGCATCCTCCAACATCACGTGTCTATCTTCATCACATTATGACCGTTATTCTCCTTCCAGCATCATACTTTCATCGTCACGTTAACGTCACACTTGCAGCATCACTATTACATCATCGCATTTCATCGCGACCTTTACATTATCATATTTGCATCATCGATTTCACAGTATCGGCTGTACAGTATCATCTTTATGATATTCATCTTCATGAATGCTAGCAGGATGATTTTTACAACATCACATTCCCAACACCATATTAACAATATCCCCATCATCATATACTGGGAGTATTCAAATATGTCACATATCTACATCATCTACATATGTTATATTGATACGTCCCTTCTTATCCACTTCTATTAATGGTCGGTCAATGAGCTATGAGAGGTTTTATGCCTAGGCTAGTGTCTTCTTGAAACACTGTCCCCACCCCCCATGTTTCTCTTTCTGTATGATTATCCACAATAATTACAGCCTTATGTTATGAGAAATGACTGACTCTCATATCGTCTAGGAGTAATAGTGTATTTAACTACCCGTATTGTTTCTACGTTGCCATTAGCTGTCTGATTAACTCACTGCCATGCCATGCTCTCCTGTTTATTACACTCGCCCATACGCTAGTCATGCAAGTCATGCATGAGTCATGTCTGAGAGTCATGTCAATCCATGGCACTTATATTATCCCCATGTTTTATCATTTGAGGTTCATTTTTTAGCTTACCTGATCTTATGCTCGGTGAGCTTTTCTGATCGGAGTTCGTCCATCGTCCGTCCATCTGATGTTTACATTTTCTAAAAAAAATCTTCTCCAGTACCGCTTAACGCAGAGGTCTACCATTTGGTAGATATGTATAATATAAGTAGCCATATTAGTCTTGTAAAGAGAGAAAAAATGAGGTAACACCTTTTGAGACTAAATGAATTCGTAAACAAGCTTTAGCATATATGTAATATGCTTTTCCAGGCTTATCGAATGAAATTGATCAACATGTGGGAATGCAAGAAATTTGTACTAAATTTCCAGACAAAACTGAGAATTTTTGGCAGATATTGTCCTTGGGTTGGTCTGTTCAAAATTTGTTCATAGTATCATCATCGCAGCAAGAGGAGGCAACTTCTGTCGATGATTGTATTTTTTAAATATCTTTTCAAGAACCGCCTATCATAGAGGTCTTCTATTTAGACATTATTGTCCTTGGGTTGGTTTCTTCTAGATTTGATCATGGTATCATCATCGCAGTGAAGGGGGGGGGGGGTAACTTCTGTCGATGTTTATATCAAAAATTTTTCTTCTCAAGAACTGCTTATTGCAAAGGTCTGCTATTTGGCAAATACTGTCCTTGTGTTGGTCTCCTCTATATGTGGCCATCATATTGTCATGGCAGTTATGGGAGATAACTTGTGTCGATGTTTTTATTTTTACTTGAAAAATCTTTTTTCAAGAATTCTTCATCGGCAGATATCGTCCTTGGGTTACTATCTTCCAGATTTGTTCCTCATCTCATCGTGGGAGCAAAGGGGAGTAATTACTATTGACTCTTTTATTTGAAAATCTTTATCTCCATGTCCGCTCAGTGCAAAGATCTGCTGCCATTTTGCAGATATTGTATGTGCAGGTCTCATTCAGATGTTTAGGCCATCTCTATTTAAGCAATTAGAGGTGATTTCAGCCAAGGTTTATCCACAAATCTGTATTTTCTTGTTTCATTATCTTAATGGATATTTTCAGATCTCTTTTGCCTTTTTGATGTCAGGCAGTCTCCTTGTTGTGTTTGCGTTATAATATCAAGATGGCCTCCTTGGCCTTTTGTTTTGTCTTTTTCTCTCTCTTCATGTGACTGTCTTGATGCCTCTTTGGCCTGTTGTTTAATTTTAAGACGTTAATAACATGGTCAATGCATTCATATTGAAGCAATGAAGATCGACTAAGAATTGCTTTCTGACCAAGAAATAATTTTATGTATGAGCTTTTGGTTACCAGACTGTAACCTTCTACAGATGAATAACCAATTAAGGTGAAACAAAACCTTACCCATTGATGCGTACCCACACTTACCCACAAGTTTATCTTTTTATTTTTTAGCACCATTCACGTATATATATATATATACATAAAACTTAATTTTGTTTCACTTTCATTTGTTTCCTGTCTGATGAAGGTTACAGTCCAGTATACGAAAACTCATGAATAAAATGATTTGTTAGTCAGAGAGCGATTCTGTACTTCATTATATCTAATCCAGGCAATGTGTCTCCTTTTTTTCACTCAATCCGTAGATTGTCACATTATACAAGATGTCTGATAATCGGATTACCGAACAAGTCAATGCTGAAGTCATGACATGCCCCTGTCAATGTGATTACCATAGAAAATATTTCATATTTACAAAACCATTAAATACTAATGCACTAATTTTTAATAGTGACAAAATGATTTCAGTAATTTATACAATCGCATTCAACCATATCAACAAGGCGATCTTTCTGTACTCCACCATTTCTCGATGCTTGAATCACCCAAATTCTGTTGATTACACCAATCATTTTAATACCTTATATATCAGTGATGACCATGTAATACTGTCTCCATCTTTCATCCTCATCATTTCTCCTCATCATTTCTCCTCATCATTTCCCCTTACACACCTATCGTATGTATCGGCGATGACCATGTAATACTGTCTCCATCTTTCATCCTCATCATTTCTCTTCATTTCCTCTTACACACCTATCGTATGTATCAGCGATGACCATGTAATACTGTCTCCATCTTTCATCCTCATCATTTCTCTTCATTTCCTCTTACACACCTATCGGATGCAGCCACGTTCCCATCAACTAATCCCAATAATCTCGCCCATTAGTGAAGCCAGCAATCTCCTCCCGAATGACTCGACCAACCTCGGCGACTCAACGGCATCGTAGTAATTGCTTCATACCGCGCGATTGATTTGTGTTCTGTTTTCCCATTTTACCTTATTGACATGTCCGGTGTGGGTGACTGTGACACTCCCGCTTTGTGCATGCAGATTTACTGGATTATAGTTGTGTGTGTGCGTGTGTGTGTGCGATATATGTGTGTATGTACGTATGTGATATATGTGTTGTATGCGTGTGTGTGTGTGATATATGTGTGTACGTACGTATGTGAAATGTGTGTGATATATGTACGTACGTGTGTGATGTATGTACGTGTGTGATGTATATACGTGTGTGCTGTATATACGTGTGTGATGTACGTATGTGTGTGATGTATATACGTGTGTGATGTATGTACGTGTGTGATGTATGTACGTGTGTGATGTATATACGTATGTGATGTACGTACGTGTGTGATGTACGTACGTATGTGATATATGTAGTTGTTTATATGTTTGTTTTATTCTATACTGATTTAGAATAGAAAATAAGAGCCATCATCAAATATCTGAAATTTTTCAAGTATTGCCGGTGCATTCAATGGCCATTTGAATTTTTTAGCTCTGGAAACATCTCAAACCGATATAACAAATAATAATAACAATAATGTCAGATATTTGTATAGCGCAGCTTATTAACCCTAGGCACTCTGTTGCCACACAATTGTAGTGCTATGCGATATACAGATATCAGCGTGGTAAGGGTTAATAAGGTATTGAGTCAGATGTCACTTTCCTTCGAGTCCTCATATTTACAAAAAAAAATGTACATACTACAAAATATATACAAATGAAGTCATGAATTAGTTGAAACGTTATCTGAGAAGATGCGTTTTTAGTTGAGATTTAAAGGACGGTGTTAAAGTGAATGAAGATTGAAGGAAGATTGTAAAGATTGTAAAGAAAGTGAAGATTGAACGTAGTTGAGGTGGTAATTTGCACCAGATACGTGCTGCGGCTGAAATACCAATTAACCAAAATACCAACGCAGATCACCAGTTCTGTACGAACATGGAATGCAGCATTGTTCAATATCACTATTTAGCTGTTTGAGCCCGTGAGACTTTGCTTTATGTAATCGTTCGGAATTGGCCCCACACTATTGATATATTTATAGCAGGCTATTGACACGAAACTGTCTCGTGTGTGCAAGCTGATGCAATTATAGAAAATCTATATCGTTACCTCATAGCTGTAAAGGGTATAGTGATAACGGGTCTTAAATGGAAGTCACAGTCATGCCCTTGAGAGATATATATATACGTATATATATATATATATATATACACACACACACACACACACACATACACACACACACACACATGTATTTATTTATATATATATATATGATTGTATAAGAGTAAAAGACTGTTATTGGACTGTAACTTTCAATGAACCTATAGGAAACCTACTGCTCCGCTTGTATCAAGTATTTCCCAAAAGCAACTCATATAAAAACGGTGACTTAAGTCCAGATAGATCATGTGTGCTGCGCTGTGTCACATGGACAGGTAGTGGCACGGGATGATATTAACTCATACGATTTGAAGAGCAAAAACGCAGGGTGATGATGAGATATGCGTAGCCTCTAGCCCGGGTTTCTCTGGAATTTTTGGCCTGATTTGGTTGTTACTTATCAGACTTGTCACAAATTTGGTATCAAGTAGCAGTGAAACATAGCATTTTTAAAAGTGATGTAACCGTGCCGATAATACAAATTATCTTATATTGATGTAGAATTTGACCAGTTATGGTACGTACACAGTTTCAGGTGAAGTACACGAAAGAAAGGATTATTTTAATGAAAAATTATATAAAATGTACAAAATATAACAGCAATAATATTTTGTAAGATACAAATAGCTTTTTTCTGCAGATAACGCTCTTTTTATTTAATAGCGGAAAAAATAAAGCGAAAAATCACTTAGAATAGAAACTATCCATCATCCATGTATCATTTATTGATTTTATGTTTGGATAAGGTAAGGTAAGATGAGCTTTATTTATAAAATATTTACACAATCGTAACATAGATAGTAAAAGTATGTACAAATAGTATAACATAAAGTAGCTTTTTAAAAGGTTTCATAGTAATACAACAGGTTGTCGATAAATGTCATAGGGTGCCCGAAGTCTCATCCCAACGTGTTCAATGTTTACATTTGTCTTAAAGAATCTTCTTTAAAAGCAGAGGGTCAGGGTATTCCTCGCAGTGGGGCTTCTGCTCTCTTGACGCTGCTGTATCTAAGATGTCCTTTGTGAATGGTCTTTATGGTAGCAAGCGATCAGCTATCTCCAGTCATCTCAATGTAAATACTCTCAAACGTTATCGGTTAACTAAAGTGTGCGATATCTGTAGACTGTGTGTAGTAGGCGTTTGGGATCAGTGCCATGAATAGTAATGTAATGTAATATTGTGTTTATATAGCACATATTCTGTAAAATTAATAAAAATTTTGTTACAATCACATGTGCTTTACAACAGTTAACTAAAATCACAGAATCACAGAAAATAATATAAGCAACCGCAATCAGGTTGTAATCAAATAAAATGAAGGTTAAAAAAGTTTTATAATCAGGTGTAAAAACGTAAAAGGAAAAAAGGGCGATAATAAAAGTAAAATTACACATAGCAATTACTCCCTGTAGGCTAAGGTGAAAAGATGAGTTTTTAGGAGACGCTTAAAGGTTGAGAGATCAGGTGCAGAGCGGAGATTTATTGGTAGAGAGTTTCAAAGAGAGGGGCCAACAATAGAGAACGATCGGCGACGAAGGTCAACCCTCTGCCCAGACTCGCTTGTGTATCATCTCATAACTGAAGCTAGATCATTTATATTAAGCATAAAACCCAGCTTTATAAAGGGCCAAGATTAGTCTACGTTAATGATTATCATGGTATTTCTCACTGAATAAATATCATAAGGCCTATTTGCCCTCTTACGCAACATTGTATACTCTACATGAGATGTTATGGGGTTTTCATATTTACATCGTTTTACGCGAATGCAATTAAATAATTTATGTATATGTATTCGATTGTTTGCATAATTCTTATAGTATGTACGTCATGAAGAACTTTAAACGTTGGAAAAAAATCAATTAGTTTCTCATCCTTTTCTGGCATTACTCATTTCCAGACAGCCGTTTGATAGGAATTACTGCCATTACTGCCATTACTGCCATTACAGTCAAATTAATCACTTTGAGATGTAACAATGAAATCCTCATAAGAGAAGCTATGGATCTATCAGCTATGAATAGATGATTTAGTTACGTAATAAACTGTGCCAAGGTCATACCAGGTTACAGCTTACACGATCGGACAGGTTCCATAACTCAGCACAAAAGAATCCAGTGACATCTCGCGCAATTTAATTGTTGTCTGCAGTAAATTGCGATTTATTGAGATTTGCAGAGAGAAATTACTCTTTCACTTATTTAATGCCAATAACAAATGCTACGGAATGCAAGAAGTTTTGTCATCCAGCGTGAATTAATATTGTATTTTATGGTTACGAAACCTCCATCGTGCGATCTGCGTGTTGCTTCCTTAATTTCTTCAGCCATCATGTAACACTGCTGTTGTCTGGTCGGGATAGTTATTGCAGTTTGGTTGTTTAAATGCTTCTTTCCTCTGACATTGCTATGTTTTTGATGCTCTCTGCAATGCTTACCTCTTTACTCCTTACCTCTTTGCTACTTACCTCTTTGCTACTTACCTCTTTGCTACTTACCTCTTTGCTACTTACCTCTTTGCTGCATACCTTTTTGCTGCTTACCTCTTTGCTGCCTACCTTTTTCTGCATAGCTCTTTGCTGCATACCTCTTTGCTGCATACCTCTTTGCTGCATACCTCTTTGCTGCATACCTCTTTGATGCATACCTCTTTGATGCATACCTCTTTGCTGCTAGTCTCTTTGCTACCTACGTCTTTGCTGCATACTTCCTCGCTACATACCTATTTGCTACTTACCTCTGCTATGTTGTCATCTCATGGCAAATAATTATCATTCCTTAGAGATTTAGCAGAGCGTACGACATATATAAACTCAATGTAGGCAATTGATCCTAGTATTGTGACCGGATGAAGGTCAACTGTCCACCGAGACTGGGTGGTTTTCACTGAGCTACTTTCCTCATCGTAATAAATGAAGCTATTATGTCTGTCGTACATGGCTAGCTCTGTAAAGAGCGTATGATGGGCCACACAAAGAATGACATGGTAATCGGCCTATTGTCACCATTATCATTCCATTTAGCTTGGTTAATTTCGTAGCGGATGGAGATATAAACATAAGTCGGTCTCATGACACAATTTTTCTTAATGAGATTAAAATGAATAGGTCTCAAATGTTTGTCATGCTGATGGAGATGTGGGATCAAATTTTTTATGTCACGAGTAAGTTGCGCTTTAAGTAAATGGTTTTATTCTGAAGGATTCTTGGTCTTGTCATTCTTCGTTCATTCAACTAAAAATTTGTCATTTGCAAATTTTGTCTGCTATGTCCATTATAACGTTTTTATTAATGTCTACTAAAATTATGTACTGTACCCTTCAAATTCACGGAATATACACAACAGTAACATTTTATCATGATGAATTATGTCCCTATAAAAAACACCGCATCTTGTTTGTACGTGAGACTAGGAATTGCCTGGTAAGATTCGTTAGTGATTTCGCAGGTCTAGTTTGGAGGAGTTGAATTTGTGCAACATCAAGCTTGGCCTCTATTCCAGTAATTTTTACACAGTGCTGACGATGATTTCTTAATCTACTGGTAATATTACAAATCAAATCCAAAGTAAAGGTAGTTGATTATAATTTGTTTGTTGCAAGTATATGGATATACTACTACTAATAATAATGATAATGATAATAAATCATACTTTTATTTTTGATGATGTATGTATCCATGTAATACACATAGAATTCAAATGCATGATGTGACCTCAAGTGCCATTTACAAAAAACCTCCAATAGCTAACATACACTGTTTACTATAATATAATTATAAAGGATAAATGATATGATGAAATATAAAATACCTACAAAAGCCTACGTATCTGACTTGAGCACTGTGTATAGAGTCATTTTATAAATGTTCTAGTACTGTCTTTGGGCAAGGATTTATTCTGTCTGTAGGGTTAGTTATGTCCATGATCCTGTTGTTGTGGGTAATAGCAGTAATCTGTTGAACATTAGGCTGTGGCTGTCATGTGTTTGAAACCTTGAGCCAGGGCATATGATTTTGATGGTGATTTTTTGATCCCTAACCTCATGTAGATTTTGATTTTAGAACATTTACCCTATAAACTTCCAACCATAAAAAATAATTATAGAGCAGTCAGTCTATTTATATGTGACATACTTTATATCGACATCGACCGATAAATGGGGAACACTATTTTAGAAAAGCTGCATTTTTAGAACAGCGGTCGATTTATGATACCCTTGCAATAGATTAATATGCATGCATGCTTAAGGACCACAATACTGTGTACTCATTCACAAGATCACCTCGAGCATTTTGCAGTAATGAACCCGAAAGAAGGCGTATTACATAGGAACAATCTTCGCTTCATTGATTGACAGTTGGCTCGTATTGACTCGATCCTCCAGGGCTGTCATTACAGGGAGAAGGTCACCTTCTTGTCTAGTGTCTAGAGGGGTCTTCGACTTCTCATTTTTGTAATTGACTTAAGGCGTCCTTTTTATACACTTTTATGCCAAGCACGAGCGTTCCTGGAGTTGTTTTACTACGTACCCGGTTGATTCCATTAGTGTTTTATCCAGACTTCCTATAAACGTTACTCGTATCATTGTATACCGTACTCGTCCTCTCGCTCTTGCTGATCGAACCGTTTCTTTATGGGCAGTGCGTCTCTATGGCCACTATCCTACTTTCACGTATGTATACGGAGCACACATCTTTTCAATTCACGGACACTCTCATCTTTATCTTTGTCACAACATCACTCGATAACTATAACGCTGTTAATCGTCAGTAACCTCGCTTTTGAAAAGCGAAATTGTTCTGTTTTTATTGCGAGTGATTTTTATGCATCATGCTTTAGTCGATAGGTTTCCATAGATGGATCAAGTTCAGATTGATTCAACTTCCCTCGGGCGCCCCATTGTATCTTGACAGTTACCCACAACCTGTACAGTTCTGGTGTTATAAAATTATCAACTTAGGGAGGATAACGAACAAGGAGGTAGCATTCGGCGGGACTCGGCCGAAAGATGGACCGTGATAAAATTCTCACCATGCCAATAAAAATGTATATGTGTAACTGTATTACTTAGTCGACCAATTTCCGAGTCATGCTAGTCAAGTGCTTCGAGGAATTACTGGACTATTGATGTAACCATAATGTCCAAAGTTTACAGCTAAATCCCATGACCTGTTGATGTCGAGTCAGACACACTCAGTGTAACACAATAACCGCTTCGCTGCGCAGTTCCGCGGCAGCCTAGAGAGTCCCAGACTAATGAGCTGTACGCTTCCAGAACGCTGAATGTAAATTACCTTTTTGTTACTTATTTCCATCAATAATATTGGATGCCACCACCGTAGCTCGACCGTCGCATGGCTGACGCGTTCGTGATGCTAGAGTTTGACACTTATCCTTGCCTACGCGCCCACATCATCGTAGATACATTCCTCGGGTCCCTAACTTCGTTACTGCCGGCAACCTGATACAACTAGGCATTGTGAGGCATAATCAAGTACTATCGCTCGCGGTTCCTCTAGCTGTGCCAGCTTTTTAATGGAATATTCATAAGACAAATTATTTGTGCAGTCTATAAAGTCAGCTGGAAATATGCATTTTGCATTAGCATTGCAGAATTGAGATCACATATCACTTAAAATTGGTAATTCTAAACCCTTTTGGCCTGCTTCTCTCATTGGATTATCCAACTAAGCCAATTCTCCTCATTCTTATAATTTTACCAATAAGAGACGAATGGTTTTATGACAACATTTTCATTTTTGTTTCAAAAGATTGCTACCAAAACTTCGGTTTTTTGCTCTAAATTGGATCATTGGACATTGTTTTCGCGATACTAAGTGATCAATATCGGGCATTGAAAGAGGACACCTCCTGTCTGACCCAACACTGAGACAATTGCCGAATTTTGGTCAGCGCCTATTACTCGCACTAACACTCGGTACATTGCTACCCAGGTGTGAATACAAAATGGAAACAGCCGAGATATTTTCAGGTCCACACCACTGTATTCATCATTTGCCGAGAAATCGTGGTAGAGCTCAAGGAATTGCTCCTGACAGACTACCTATTCAACAGTCACAACCTCACATCGAAATAGTTTTCTGATTTGAGCATTCTCAACAATAATTTCATCGTGTAAAACCATACGAAAAAATTTAAATCACAGCATACCTCCCTCAATACATTTTCCCGTGATATTGAAATGTTAAATTCTGCTCCGATATCATTTCCCCATAGTTAAGAACCACTGATTTAAAAGGTGTGTGTATATATAATGTGTTCAACATATCAGTGTAATGTTGGCGTATGTGGTCTTGTATTTAGAAAGGGCAGCTTTTCATACAAAAGGGTGCCACTTCGCATTTGCCCACATCAGGCATTTTTTTGCTGGGGTCCACCAATGAAATGAGCCATATTTTGTTCTTAAACATTGATGAAAATATAGGTATGGTTTTTTTTTGGTAAATTTAATTGTGCAACGATAGGTTATTTAAGTGTGGCTAATTACTACCATTAATAAAGTAGCACTAATCCCATGCCTGACTATCTCACCTGGATATATATCTGATTCTCTGGCGATTATTTATGATTATGGATAGCATGGAATCACCGAAATCTTTGAATGACTCGCTATACTAAATATCACCCCGATGTGGTCCATTGTCCCAAGTGTAGCCATGCTGATAACTGAAGATGGCATGATTTTCACGCGAGATGTTTCGCCAGCCACGGAGGATGCCGCCTGTAATAGTTGTATCATACACTGTACAGTATACAGAACATATATCAATCTAATAGCTGCCGATCGCTCGTTTTCGAACAATAGCTGTGTATGCCGTGTCTGATAGAGTCTGGACAGATGCATAAATCTGGTGTGGTGCCACCTCATCAGTTATATATTCATCATACACATCGGGATGTATTTCTGTCACCTCGTCCGTATCAGACGATGTTGTTCATCCATTTGTCTCTTTATTGTCTACTCTGCGTGTGGTTTTACAAGCAACAACGTGTAGTATATAACGCCGCGAGCGTTTTATGATCTTGGTTTTGTTACGAGAGCTTCTTACTCGTACTTATGCCACATAAAGGGCAGGCCTCGCTCTATTATTGTACCCACCCACAGTCGCTGTACTCATTGTTCACGATAGTCAAATCAACGTAATTTTCTTCATTGTCACTTTATGTTTTGATAGATATAAAATGAATATTTTTTGAGACGATGTAAATGACAGTGCCAAAACACACCCACGCATTGCCTCAATCAATAGCCTATAGTTGAACTTATTTGTATGGCATCGTTCTGTTTACTATTTCTCTAACTGCACAACTGCTACTGATGTTATCTCTTCTTAATACATACGTAGGTAGCTTATTAGCTAGTTACTAAATTGGAAATACTTTGATTACCAGTCGACTATTGTGTAGACAATTCTTGGGCCTTTTCAAAACATAGCCTATGTGATTAATATGACAAAGGGATTAGCTTCAGTTAAAAGGAGCGAAATGAAAATGTTGTAGTAAAAAACCCACAGGTTGGAGAGTCGACATTAGTTCTCCCTCCACGCATTGTTCCATTTGTTCCGAACATCTATAGAAAGTCTACATACGTCTCATACTACTTCTCTAGTTCTGTGATAGTGGATGATTATTTACAATGAAATAACGAAAGAGAGCGGAGGAATTTGCTTCATAAAGACCAGCTAGCGAGCATCTGACTCACTGCCAATAAAGACCAGCTAGATAGCTCGAGAGCATCTGATTCACAGTCAATAAAGACCAGCTAGGCAGCTAGCGAGCATCTGACTCACAGCCAATAAAGACCAGCTAGACAGCTAGAGAGCATCTGACTCACAGCCACTAAAGACCAGCTAGACATCTAGCGAGCATCTGACTCACAGCCAGTAAAGACCAGCTAGACATCTAGCGAGCATCTGACTCACAGCCAATAAAGACCAGCTAGACAGCTAGAGAGCATTTGACTCAGCCGATAAAGACCAGCTAGACATCTAGCGAGCATCTGACTCACAGCCAGTAAAGACCAGCTAGACAGCTAGAGAGCATCTGACTCACAGCCAATAAAGACCAGCTAGACATCTAGCGAGCATCTGACTCACAGCCAATAAAGACCAGCTAGACAGCTAGAGAGCATCTGACTCACAGCCGATAAAGACCAGCTAGACATCTAGCGAGCATCTGACTCACAGCCAGTAAAGACTAGCTAGACATCTAGCGAGCATCTGACTCGCAGCCAATAAAGACCAGCTAGACAGCTAAAGAGCATCTGACTCAGCCGATAAAAACCAACCAGACAGCTAAAGAGCATCTGACTCACAGCCAGTAAAGACCAGCTAGACATCTAGAGAGCATCTGATTCACAGCCAGCAAAGACCAGCTAGACATCTAGCGAGCATCTGACTCACAGCCAATAAAGACCAGCTAGACAGCTAGAGAGCATCTGAC
>WURV02108322.1:0-19824 GCA_011762755.2 Epimenia babai | reverse complement strand
AACAGAACCACACTGCAAGGGCTACCCAGACCCCCATGGGCAATGGGGTTTAAGGCGTTTTCAGCCCGAAAAACGCCGCTGTTAGTATACTGGTTAGAGCGGGATTTGAACCAGGGATCCCTGGATTCAAAGTCAAATGCTCTAACCACTACGCCAGCTGCCCCCTTTGGATTTACTCTATGTAGGAACACAAGCCTCGATAAACGTAGTGGCGTATAGAACGATGTCAGTACAATGGATCAACTCACGTAAAACATGTGGGATGATCTGGCTCGAGAAGAGCAATACCGCAGCGCGAACAATGGTCAAATTCCCTCTTTGTTATCTCTAGCTTAGAATCTTGACTGGCACTCTCCTCTTCGTCAATGATCTGCTCACTGTACGTATATTTTTGTTACCGTCAAAGTAACTCTGATATACTTTGCCTTTGGCTACATATGATTTCCTTTTTTTTGATATTTGTTCTGCTTTCCACTGTATTATTCAACATTGTATCTATTTCATGCTCACTGTAAATGTACATAATTATCTATATCAACATAATTATACGGAAGTATTTAACATTGAAGTTGTCCCTTCAGATGGTGGCAACACGGTATTTTTCCATAAGTTATCTCTCCAGCTGTGCTAACATGTTATTTTTCCATTAATTATCCTTAGAGATGCGATCAGCAATGGTATTTTTTCATTACAATATACAGCTGCCTCTACACATGGTATCTTTCCATTAATTATCCTTAGAGATGCGATCACCAATGGTATTTTTCCATTACAATATATAGCTGCCTCTACACATGGTATCTTTCCATTAATTATCCTTCCAGATGCGATCACCCATCGTATTTTTCCATTACTTATATATACAGCTGCCTCTACACATGGTATCTTTCCATTAATTATCCTTACAGATGCGATTACCCATGGTATTTTTCCATTACTTATACATACAGCAGTAACTCACTATATCTGAGGCATGACACTGGCCAGGTCCGTGTAGCCGATCTCACCAGAATCTTCTCCATCCAGGATGCTGCTAATGAGGAAGATCTCGACGTTGTTACATGGCACATGCAGATCCAGTAATCCTGCGGTGCAGATCCATCGAAACAAGTTGTGCGTGTATCATCAAGAAGTTGTTAAAGTAATTATTCAGTTAGTTAATGTTAAAGGTTAAAGTTATTCTTTTATTGAATATACTTGAACACAAAAGTATACTGAAACACACAATTTGATGCAGGAAATTCTATCTTTTATAGTGTTTGCAAAGTATTAACATTTAAGCTTATTAATAAACAACTTAGAATTATTTACACTTTGCCACGGTAGTACTATGTAACCCCAGAAACTAATAACTGTGTAAACTACATGATAGCTAACCCTAAATTAAACTTTGCTGTAAATGAACACGTCGGCTATGGAAATCACGGTAATTTATATCATTTTCAGACGACATCGGGTATACTCAATAGTGCGCCAAACTTTTTATATAATTTTTAGCCAACGATATTCTTATTTACAAATACGGCGAATTCCTGAAGCGCGCCATTACAGGAAACCGGGTGAAATGTATTTTGTAAACCTGTTAGTGCGTGAACACTGCTGTCAATTTCAAAACACTACAGTTAGCAATAGGCTGATTACAGAAATAATTATTGCTTAGCCACAGTTGGCCATTTGCAAAACTAGTCTAAAACTCTTTAGTTCCAGCATCAGGCAATGTTTCGTTTCTGAGTATGGTATGTTTCTGTTCTTGTGTTCGTTTATATACTCAGGTGCTATGGACAGGTAATGTGCTAAGTTCTGCATGGACAAAGCGCAATATCCGGAATGTCGCTGATGCGTAATATGATCCTGGATTGCTGCATTGTCTGATTTGGCCGGCACATTCCTATGTGATCTATTTGAGCCACAAAAACCCTCTTATCTGGTTCGCTGCGGGAAGCCCCGATCATGGCACGGTGGGATACTGCGGGAAGCCCCGATCGTGGCACGGTGGGATATTGCGGGAAGCCCCGATCGTGGCTCGGTGGGATACTGCGGGAAGCCCCGATCGTGGTTCTAGGTTATACTTAATGTAACCGTCATTTTTATTGCTCCAATTAACTTTATGTCACCCAATAGACATTTGTCTATGAAAACTTCATGCCATTGGTCAATATATGTTGAATACTATGAGTAACTACGACAACAGCTACAAAGACGTGGTTTAGTAATGGCGGCTGCCAGTGGCAAAGTGAGGTCTCGGCTTTATAGAAATGTATGGTTCATGATTTATGAGGTGTTATCTTAATAATAAATAAGATTCAACGAATAAAATGCATATTACACATATTTGGTAATTTGCTAAAGAAATACCACGATTCTGGAAAGGGGTACTAGTGGGAAGTTTCGAACCTGCGACCTTTCGGTTACGAGTCCCGTGCTCCTGCCAATCAACTAACTGCTAATTGGAGCATAACATACGTGTGCCAGATCTATCCATTTATTATTTATATATCTGTTGGGTGACATGACTCCATAAAGTTAATATAACACGACGTTTTCTTCGAACCTGATTTGAATTGTTCGTAGTTCACAGTACCCTGGCTATCGAAATCTAGGGCTTGAAGAATCTCAGTGAGATAAGAGGAATGTCTATTAATCCATTTCTCCATCCGCTTTACAAGGGCTTTGTACGCTGGTATATCCTTTATGATCATCTCTGCTGCTGATTTCAGTTCCAACTGCCGATACAATTACAACAATGGTGAAAATATTGTGGAAAATCCATTATTAGTACTAGCTCAACACAAAGATTCGATTTTCCACCAAAAAATTAACCTGAGAGTAGAATTAACAGAAATACTTGCCTCTGACATTTTGTCACATTGCCAGATAAGTTGATTCATGAGACAACAATAAGATGAGGTAATAAATTATTATTATTATAACTATTATTTTAAGAGGGTTGCAAAAAGACTATCTTAATTACAAGTATGCCTATTATATACACAGTCCGTTTCTCTCTGTAAACTAATCTACCGAATTATATACAAGTGGGAAGCAAAGGAAGAAAGAGAGAGAAAAAGAGGGTAGAGACCAAGAATAAAATGATTATTCAACAATCGCTCGTTATGAAAATATTATGAAAAACATACCGACAATATAATATTTTAATATAATAAAGCGTACTTTAGCTTTCTCATCTTTGTTAACTTTGCTGGCTGTTCCTTTTGTCCCTCTGGAATTAAAGATCCAAAAAATATCAAAAGGATTGCATTTACAGATATCTTAATTAAAATTGCGTTCTTTATAATTATTTATAATTACAGTAGGGAGAGATGACTAACCCTAAACCGGACCCACCGTTCACTGCGCCGTGAATTTGATATACAAGTTCAGAAAAACGAATCAATATAAACAATTAGTACAAAAATCGTTAAAATGTACAAAAAATTAAGAGAACTTTATTTTTTATCGTTTATATAATTATTTCTATTTTAGGCTTAATGCAAGCGACGTAATTGGTATTTATAATATAAATCATACACTACGGTACTCAGAAATTCGGTACCAACCTACCGGTGTGTACTAACTTAACTATTACTTATAGTACAATTGTTCAAGCAAATACAACAGACATTAATTTAAGGTATAAAAGCAAGAATAAACACGTAATTTGGCTAGTATACTGTATGTATATTTTACTTTTTCTTTCCTTTCGCCATCTACGCCCTGCTTCTGTAACTGTCCGAAGTTCCGAACCTGAACCAATCTTCTAAACATTTCAGCAGACGACGTCGGCTACTTCCTGTTTACTGGTCGCCAGGCAACCAGCGGAACATCGAACACCGAAATTTATAAAAAGAATAAAAGAGAAATGAAATGAAATTTATTCGATAAAAGTAGCTGAGCTGTCAAACACACTTTACATGAAACAATAGCCTAATGGTCTAAGACTGTAATGTAATTACTTAAATTATAGAAAATTAACCTCTAACAGTATACAGGTAATACAGATCAATGTTAGATACAACTATGTACATTTAGAGTAAACATGAAATGGATAACAATGTTGAATAATTCGGTGGAAAATAGAACAAATATCGAAAAAAGGAAAATAGAACAAATATCGAAAAAAGGAAAATCCTATGCAGGCAAAGTCGCTATTGTCATAGTAGCTATGAAGAATTAGTGAAAAACAGAAAGAGGCAATCGTCACAACGTCAATACAGCCGAGGAGCCAGAGTGGATTATTTAATTTAAATATACCGTAGATTATCTTATGAAATTAGTATGTTAGTGATCGAGTCCATACACAGTACATGACTTCCCAATAAATCCTAATATTTATTGCGTAATTGCATTGTTGTATATATCAAGGCGTGAGCTTATTCCGCGGTGCCCAAAGTTTATCCAATAACAACACGTAGGCGGAGTTAGCTCTCCCTCCTTCTATTTTCAACCAATGGCAGGCGTGGGTGGAGATTTCACCTCTACTACGTATCGACAAAGCTTTAGAATGCGCCACGCGCCAACGATTGTGGTAGTTGTGATTGACAGCTCCCATGTAGCAGCTGTATAAAGGAATGTGGCCGAGGGCGATCGCGGGTCGACTGATTACACTTTGCCGCGACGACTACTCAAATTGATCCGTGGGAAACTTACTAACGCGCCTTTCACAGCGCGACTTGGCATGCGCCACGCGCTATAAAATCCGCAGTAACGGTATGTACCGTCGCATTTCGATACAGACAGCGGTCCGTTCGTATCTCTGTATTAGCGTGTAGGTTTCATATAAAATTGTTCGTTTCCGCTCGACCATTTCCGTAATACTGTAATAGTGTTTCATAACTTCATCGGAAATGGCTGATGTATTACGTCACTCTAACCTACATGAAAGTAACCACGGCGCCAAAGATCAACTAAGAAAGGTAATAGATAGCCTATATGTATTCTTTTATAAAAACTATGATGTAGAACGGTATTGTAATAATTTTCGACAGTATAGTTTTCCTACATTATCATAACCGAAACCTAAGAGGTGTTTTGGGTGCGACTATTGATTATTATTTAGAATCATTTGTAGCGATAACTGGTCAGGTAACATTAGGCCTACGGTGATTTGTATACTACGCAATATCAAAACGCTATATTCGAAGGAATGGATGTTCGCCAAACGCTATATGCGTAGACTTCTGATTGTAATTGTTTTTTTTTGCCTATTCAGACAAAGAAGCCATTAATGGAGAAACGGCGACGCGCCCGCATCAACACGTGCCTTAATGACATTAAATCTCTGCTGCTACAGGCCTTCAATAAAGATGTAAGTTTGACTTGTCTCACGCACGTTCTATACCGACTCAAGTATCCCAATATCGCCGGGTTTTTCATCTCGAGATGTCGATGTCAACATTTTGATAATACAGAGATCCCGATATTAGATCGCTGTTTTATTGTTAGACTTATTGTACATGGTGGTATACGTAGGTATTTTGTTTAAAAATCACGACATAAAAAGCAAGTTACAAAGAATAGATGACATATTGAGTCTTGAGTCGCTAGATTGTAATGAAATGTAGAATGAGAGTTGGAAATATTTATGGTCATCGAGCAATTAGACTACAGTATTTCATTATTTTACAAATATCACAGTAATGGCAAACTGGATGAACACTAAATACTCGAAGATCGTTGCATTTGGTCACGAGTCACGGACTTATCATAAATATATATAATAGTCATATATGTCATTTTATTAGATATAAACCAATTCACAATACAATAGATACATAAATACAGTGAGCATCGAATAAATGGAAAAAAAAACATTTCAAGGTGGCATCGTTATATAAATTAGATTTTCAACACAACAAAATAAATCGACGGCAACGATGCAGTGTGCTGAATACCAATTCATCGGAGGGGTATTGCAAAATGACACAACGGCCATTCACAGCCCCCTATACAGTTGATGCCGAAGCATCACCACAAAAATACTTTTATTAATAATAACAATAATTCAAATACATACATATGAATACACAAACATACATATACATGATATATTGAAGTGTTATAATAGACGAAGTTGCTGGATGCTATATGATAGAATGCCCACACTGCAGCTCATGAAATCCAAATTTTCTTCGTTACTATTGCGTGAACTTTAACATTCTTTTATTAATTCTAATGTCAAATATAATAACTTTGACCGTGGGTTGTCATGGCTCGCTGAATGTCAAGTCGCTAAATTGCTGGATAAGTAGAAAGCTCGTACTTATACTAATGAAAGTAGAAAAGATGGCAGCTCTGCGATATTAAAATTACAGGAAAATTAAATCACTGAATTGGGGGGAATTTTGCGACAATTTATGGATATAAAGCATGCAATCTTGGCCCACGTTCTCGAGATTTCAAGATCGATATCCCGAGATCTCAATTTTCGAGATATCTGAATTGGATACCGTAATGAGCGACACAGATGAATTTGGGTATATTGTGATCATTGCCATGCAAGAGTTATGTCTAGTGTGTATTTTGCAGCCCCCAAGTACAATGTTATTTATTTTGAAGTGGTACAACAAAGACAAATATTAAGGATATTAATGTTATTAACATGCCATTTGCCACTTGATTTTTAATAAAGTCAAAGGCAAAGTATAACATACTGCAAGTATCATCCAAGGCTTTCGATGTGGTTTCACGAAAGTTTGTGACATTCATAAAATAAAATATGGAATTGAAGATATTTGATTCAAATTGTTCAAATGCCACTGCTCTCTGATGTTACTGTACATCAATACCGGGATCTCGGCCAAAATTCACAATGCCGAAACGTCATTTACAGTGAAGCAACACTTACATTGAACAAATAGCCACATAATCAGCTTTTTTATTGCCTAAAACAAAATTAGAAGACACTTGGAAGTATGGTATATATCCCAAGATATTTTGCGAAATAACAATCTCGTGAGAATTTCATCTCAAACCTGCGATTCAAATACTGGCGAGATTTGGAAACACTAATCAATACAAATACACCGTTAAATAAATAGCATTAATATGGCTAGGCGACAGTAGAAAATAACGCACGCACCTGAATACGCAAAACTTTCTTCCACTAAAAAGCTATTCAAAACATGTTTCAATGAAATCTGAATAGATATATCACTCGTGTATTGCCTCACATGTATATTGAATGCCTATCCATTTAGGAGATGGGGTTGACTCCAGCAATCAGGAATAAATAAGCTGCTGAGGATCATTGCAGAAAAGTTGACCCATGGGAAGTTTAAAATCTGCAATCTTTCGGATACGAGTCCAGTGCTCCTGCCAACTGCTTTTCCCAAATACTATACTAAGGGGACTTTATTCTCAACTTGAGTACTGATTTATTACTGGTAACAGGATGGTGAATATAAATATGGAAAGTAGAAATGTGCACAGATGGTGCGTGTACGTGTAAGCTAGTTACAAAGTTACTTTCCCCAGTAAAGTGTTGTAAACCATCTGGCAACCTGCCCAAGCAAGTGGCTTTAAAGAACTGTTGCATATAATAATGTTGTAAGTTTTTTAATTGTGACCTTCCCCTTTGTAAAAAATACATAGTTTGTATTCCAACGTGTATCTTTCAGGGGTCACAGTTCTCCAAGCTGGAAAAGGCAGATATACTTGAGATGACTGTAAAGTACTTGCGTTCGGTGCAGCAAGCTCAATTGTCTGCGGCTGTACAAGCTGACCATGCCGTTACCACAAGATACTGTGCCGGGTTTACTGAATGCGCCAAAGAGACATTGCGTTATGTTGACAACGTGAATGTTAGCGATGCCTTACGGAATAGACTAACGAATCACTTAAACAGCTGTGTACAAGCCATCAACACGTGTCCACCGAACATAGCTCCAGTTTACATTCAGATACCGTCGTACTCTACCCAAGCGGATTCTATCAAGCAGCACACTCATTACATTGTACCACATACAACACCATCACCTTCGCTCACCGGCTCAGATTCTGACTCTTCACCAGTTTCACATAACGGCCTATTAAAACTACCAAAGCAAGAATACCATGCAGTTGGCAGTGTAATGTCAGCAGGGCCTACCTCGCCGATTTCGTCGCCAAATACTCTTTTCGTTAGTACTTCACCGCCCAACACTTGCCAAGACGTCGTATGTACGGAACATTCTCGATTCTCGGACAAATCTCCGCGTAGTTGCCACAATGTCCGTCCTGTGTCGCCCACCGAACCTGTTTGGAGACCTTGGTGAGAAGTGCTCCACGATGACGTGTCGCACAGTGATGGCATATAAAGAAACTTTTTGCGCGAACCTAATTCTTTAATGCTCTTAATATTCACCTGAAAAATCTATTTCTATACACAGTCATGTGCTATTACGACAAATTTAACAAATAGATTCAGTAAAAATAAAACCAAATTCCAAATATAGACGATGCTGATTTTGTTCGTTTGTACGTTGTTATTCTGAGTAGTATTGTGATGATGCAAGTACTACGCTCTATGGTTACCATTTCACGAGGCTACATGGTAGATAGTCGCTCCTAGTGTGTGTGACGATACCGACAACCGATGCATGGCTCGATACTCGATAGTATCCTACTATCCTTAAAAATGTAGTGGTAGTGGTGCACAAAGCGCTTCACGAGGAAGCCACTTGAGCCGTCTTTAATACGCTATACGCCTACAACTACAAAAATCGCGTTCCTGCGATGTGTTTTGGAATCTTAAACGAAACAAGTCGTTGTTTCATGATAGCGATTGTAGATACGCGTCCTAGCTTGCGACGGGACACAAGTTCCACAACCAACTCTTGCCCTGTCAGTCGTCAGGCCTACTCGTCCAATGTGGAATCTTAGCATCGTGAAATAATCGATTATGTACACGAGGCTTTCTAGGAATTTAGACAAGATCCACTGATTAACTGAAATTGCCGTATAAGCCACACCGCTAATCTGGTGGACTACTTGGTGAATGCTAGAAAGGGCAACAACACCTTTTAGATAGACTAACTGGTTTCTTGGTCACAAGCTTCCGCATAAACACTGATTCATCGGGTGATGAAAGTGTAATTACAACGCAGGTATATATACAGACGGTAGAGCACAACTGTCCAATGAAAACCAAGAAAAACACAAAAGAATAGGATAACAACAAAGCACACAGTTAGAAACAATGCGATAATGTAGGAAGGAGTAAATTAGGTGACATTGCGCGTGATGGTATATATAACATGGAATAGTAATAACGAAAAAAATGAGGGGGGGATATATATATATTCGTTTATTAGGTATAAAATGCTATTAGCATAGCAATGTCAGTATGGGAATAGGTTGAACAGAATAAAAGCAATGTAGGGTGTAGACTGTAGAGGGCAATAGACAAAGTAATCGCAATATGGTACACAGCGGCAATGCGCGTGATGGTATATATGACGTGGAATAATAGTTGGTATATCAAAGAAAAAACAATGATATATCAGTGGGAGTGCTTGGTCACTAGGTAGATTAATTTTTAAATTAGCAGTTAAATTTAAAATTAATCTACCTAGCGACCAAGCATTACCCGCTGTATACCATATTGTGATTACTTTGTCTATTGTCCTCTACAGTCTACACCCTACATTGCTTTTATTCCCAGTTTTGTATTAATTAGACTAACGCGGCTACCCACCCTTATACTTTTATGAAGACACGATTGACTCATTTTTAAGGCTTCAGCGACAGATACCCAAGTTCCCATTCACATTACTTGAATATCCATTGATAAGGAAATTCAATATAGAGTAATTCTGTTTATATACCACAACCACCATTTCCACACCAATTAAGGTACTGTAAACTGTAAAGCTCCATGGCGGTTGACTGTTATAAAGTGTTGATTGGTTATACTAATTTTAAGTCAACATGCAATCGGCTGCGATCATTTTCGCAGTTTATACACAATATCGCATTTTCATCGTTGTTTTAGTATAAAACATCGATAAAAATGCGTTATTGTAGAATGTAGAATCTATACAATAGCTACCGGAAACCAGGGATTTCAAATCAGGGTATCGACAGAAATTGAATTCACCAGCTGTTAATAAACTTGACATAGAAGACGTCGGTTAGTCAAAATCGCGCATACCACGGTGATACCTGACAGTCATACGTTTTATTAAATGTGCTGAAGGTAGCTTGTCATTCACAATAACATACAGTGGAGTCATTCATCGGACATTTCAGAGACAAACGACACTAAGCCACACCAGACACCTGATAGAACCACACTGCAGGGACTACCCTACAGTACTAATTTAGAAAAATAAAAAGGTTTGTTTGTGGAGACCCTGTCACCATGACCTGATTTCAGGCTGCCCCGTTATTCGCTCCGAACCAGCGTGTCGGAATTCAAAATATCGCGCGCATCTAAGGTAGGCGTGACCTCTATTTCCGTTTGCCGATCAACAGGTTATTTTTATGCGATGACGCCGCCGCGATATTCTGGATCGCACCACGCGATATAAACCGCCCCGAGGCGTACACGCGTTTACCCAGGGTCAACAGTCTAGTTAACAACAACGGGCACGAGATAAAGTTTAACGATTCCCACCACCGGTTCCCACGCTTCAACACAAAGCCCCTACATTCTTAGTTAACCACCTTGGCTGATAACCTGAGTTTTTCAAACAGCTAAACCATCTTGAATAATTATCGACTAGCGCGACGCAGGGGGCGTGGTTTTCCCACACGGTAAGCGGCGGTCCACGCGCCGATTTAATTATACTCGCTAGCTGCCTTGGTGAGCGACAGGTGAAGGTGGGGATTGCGATATGGATAACAATGTTACTGAAAATTGTACTTGACGATCTATCTCGAGTTTCGACGAATGGCCCGCGCGGCCCAGACTGAACTACGTCTTTACCATTAACTAGTCAACCATGTAACAAGGTATATATCATGCACAATAGTTTGTGAAATTATTAGATAACTCTGCAAATTTTTACAATAAACGTGATTTATTTTATGTATTCCATAGTAAGAATTTTATTTCATTCCAAAAGGAAAAAAGTTAGGTTTTGAACTTTTCGCGTTACTTTATGGTGATATTTATATGAATTTTTATGGCAAAAACGCCTAAAAGCTCGTCTGCTAGCGAGTTCCCTGTTGCCTTTCCGATGTAGTTATGCTCTTATTTTTCTGCTCACATCTACAGATAAACAAACAGTTTGTATGAAAATATAGATCTGTCTCTCTAAACAAGTCTCGTTTTTCAACAGCGCCGTAGTGTACCATGCACGTTTATTGCGACGCCGGATAGGCAACAGCCGCAACACGGTAGTGAATGCGCGTTTATCCCGAGTCCCGACGTTAGGCAGCCTCCCGTGTGTAGAGTCTGTATGTAGACTAGATGCGCGTTATCCCGGCGCTATTACACACACACCACACTGGCAGTGGATGTACGGTTATCCTGATGATGTCATAGAACAGAACGCTAGTCATGCACATTTCTCGCGACGATGAATAGACCAGGATCGGACTTTATATCCCATACTCGTTTTTCCCGACACCGGAGAACCGTTGCGGATACACATTTATCCTGCTACGGAGACTAGCGCAGTAGTGCCTATACTTTAATGTAGACGGTGGATGGACCGACGCAATTGAGTGTACTGTACGCATTTCCGTTATAGTCCTGCACCGTAAATCCGTAATGGATACACGATTACAATCTACACGGTTATCTTGAGACTGGAAGGACGAGTCCACTTTTGTCTCGACACTCTGCACAACTTCGTGCGCGCGGTCGGAGTATAGGAGATGCACGTTTATCGCAAATTCCCAATTCACATAACGCTATTTTAAGCCTTTGGCGTATTTATCGGAAAATGTTTGCAACGGTTCTCGAAATAAATTACATCATTAATGGTGATATATTATAGGTTTCTAACAGATTGGCAATTCGAACGATGATTAGAATATGCTATATACATTATACAATATTACAGACTGTGATGAGATTTATCAGTCTCCGGAATCGATCAGGGCAAATGACTTTCGGAAATTTATTCATATACTTCATTGCGCCCTTTGGCGCTTGCGTATATGTCAAATCGGAACTCTTCCACACGAAAGCCCAACGACCGGCCTGCAAACATTGTCAAACTACAATGACCATGTACAAAACGCGAGCCTGTGTCAAATGTAATAACATAATAAACGTACTAAAACGTTGTAATAAAACGTAATAATATAATAAACGTTGTGTAATAATATAACAAACTAATTATTTTGGATACTAATTACTACTAGACAGCGTTACAGCAAAATGGATGGGTCGCTGCTTTATATTGTTTATTTTAAGTTGAACCATGTATCCCACGACGGCGTGAACACAATAAAATGATGGTAGAAACAAAAATTCTGTCAGACGAATCGTCTCGTCGAATTCGACGATTTCCATGGATAACAGTTGTCGGGATTTCGAATCGATGGTGCCGTAAACGTCATGGACTTGTGATTGGATCAAGTTGATTTCTATTTCACAGTCAAGAATTTATTTAACTGCTGTACATAAATATCGGACGCTAAAGAGTGCCGCGCGTGTAAGCGTGGGTAGTATAAAATATCTTATCGTTCAACGCATTCCGCGTTATCGCTGAAAAGTTAGCAAGCTTTGATTGGTTGGTTATGAGCGATACCGATCGTGGGAACTACCCGCAAAAGGCCTTCCCAACAGGCCTGCAGTCCAACACCAACACTCAATGTTAGTAACTTCGTACGAAAGCAATGCAGCCCGCCCTGTGCCTGTGTAGAGTACAAATTGACCTTATGTGGGTCACGAATGCGTTATTGTCTGATAATAAGTACTACGAAGTACAAACCTTTGCTACGACCCGCAATGGTAGGTACAAGGTGGTGAGTGAATCGTATGCCCTTCACCCTTGATCGAAAGATCCCCCCCCCCCGGACCCTAGTTAGGTTGAATACCTGAGTGCGAATTATAAAATAATCCGTTATGGTTACGTAATATGGATAATAAATTTGGGGGTGGTATACCGGCGCCTGTTACAGAGCTGCCCAACCCCCTGTGAGCCCTTGCAAACAGTCATTTGTCAAGCTGCGCAAGCGGTTTTAAAGTGCGGGATATAAAAGTAATTTTTTTTATAATCACCGTTGCCGATAGCGCTATCATTATTACTATCGTGTCGTGTCGTGTCGTGTCGTGTCATTGTCATTATTATTATTATTTTACGTGGCTTACATTTAAGATACACTAGTAAACTATATACAATCTTGATGGCCCCGAAAACTAAAGAACATTATATACACAAAAATAATAATACACTGGAAACGAATTAGAATTGTGAGATAGTATAGTAAGAATGGGGTAGTCTAAGGGTCAGCAGTAGTCAAGCAGATTCTAAGGTTCGATGAGATGACCCCGCAATCTACGTTTGAAAGAATTACAACAGTTAGTCGATCGGATATCCGCGGGTAGTAAATTAAAATGGCGTCGTCCAAGGTAATGAAGAGATCGTTGACCGACCGATTTGTTCATTCTTGGGACATATAGTGAGTTAGACATAGTTGAACGAAGATTTATATCAGGAGGAGGAATGCGCTGGAGAAGAATGGGGGAGAATGAAGGAGAGGTTATTGTCGTCTGTTAGCAAGTGAAGGTATATTAGTTATGCGTCCTAGGTGAGAGGATTTAGTACGTGGATTAGTTTGAGTAATAATTCTGAGACACTTGTTTTGGGTAGATTCAACAATGGTGCTATTGGTGATAGACATGTTAAAAAGAACGAGTGCAGCATATTCAAGAAGAGGTCGGATAAGGGAAGTGTAGTAAAGGAGTGCAGTGCGTTGGTCAATGAGGTGACGGAAGCGTGCGAATTGAAACACCAGCGGCGTTACCTTGCGTTTAGCGTGAGATATTATGGGTGTTCCAGGAAAGAGAACCATTCTAGGTACTACACAGTACACACCTAAGTACTTCGTGGACGGGATAAAAAGGACCGGGTAATTATCGATGATAACAGGATTAAGGAATTTAGTATTAAGAGGTTTATTAGTAAGTAATAGAACAGTGGTTTGGTCAGCATTAGTTTTTAGTAGGTTATCAGAATACCATTTCGTAATCCCCGGAAGAATTAGGTACTTCTTATCTACAGACTACAGTATAGCTGATTGCGGGCGGTGTTACCCCGGTTTATAAATATGTCTAGGTCTCGTGGTCGCGGATCAATAGAACCCGTCATGGACTCATGGTGCGCCCAAGAGAGTAAGTCTAGGAAGTAGCAAGTCTGGCGAGTGTATTGAGAGATTTAATCTACAGGCAGTCAGGCACCCATCAACTTTGTCAACATGATTAGCAGCTACTTTAGCTCTCTCATCCGACTATGTTTCTCCGTAAGATATGCCTGACACACCGTAGATCATTGTATATACGATAGGTGTGATATGATAGCAGTTGGGCTAGTGGTTATTTAGCCCGCCGCTGATATCGTCGTGTGGGTTAATTCGCCATGACAAACCATTGTAAATAACGAAAAGGCCGCGCCATTAGAGTAGACAGTTTTTGCACGTGTTCGATGACTTGAGAAGCTATCTACTAACAAGTTCCCACGGTCTCTACAAAGCCGGCGAATAACTATAAGGTGAAATCGTAGCGACGCAGCGCGAGCCGCCCGCAGGCTGATAGCGCGCCGGGATACATCATAGACGCGTGCGACGTGTGACCTGGTATATTCGACAAAGACCCGACATGCAAATGAATGCGCCACGAGCGTGACGGCGCATGGCGGGCGGTACGTTCGTTATCAAACGAAAGGAGCGCTGTCACACTGTGAACAGCTCGACCGTCTATGTTTAGCCGCACTTTTTGTCACCAATTAGGCAATCGTACGTGGGAGAAGCTTTATTGTCTGTGAATTACTTGCACGGGCATGGTACCTAAAAGAACTAGATAAATTTCTCTGAAATCTCCCAACTATGCCTGCGTGAAGTTATGTGTCAACTTGCGAAGCAATAACTTTCCCCTTTGCCTGTCTGAGTCTGAAGCTTGTTTCTAGTTTCTACCATTGTGAACATTTGAATGATGACATGCTTTCATGGTGACACAAAGCCCCGCATACAATGGATGGTTAAATACTGTAATGCAGCGCCCTTCATTCAATGCCCACTTCTTTTTGGAAGCTAGCGAGTAGCGACTAGCGACTATGGCAAGCAGCTCATCCACCCTCGCTGTGGTAGGGAGTTATTTCAAACCAAATACGTACCTTACACTTCGCTAAAATTTTGTCTCATCGAAGAGTACCTTAAAGTAGCCAAATTATATTATATCAGATTGTATATAAACTGTTAATTGCATTATGCAATAGTATAAGTGTTACCGGTGAGATAATGTTTTCGTGTCCTAAATTCTAATGCAACTTAAAATTATATTATCACAATACTCACCCCTATACTTTATTAAAATACGACATTCCCACTAATGGATGAATAAAATGTGAGTACGGCAACATTATATAGCAATGAAATTGGCAACCAGAGCTTTGAAAATTACTAAAGCAGCGCTAGTAGTACAGTGCTAAATGTTAGGGGTGATAAAAATTTTAATACATCACCTTCCGTCTTTGCGTTTAGCGCGTCGTTCCCATTTCCTTAATCATTTTTACATTTTTGGCAGAAGCCTATTGACCAGATTGCCCCTCTTTGTTCGAGATAAATAAATAGGAGAGCTGCACTCCGGCATTAAATCCCGAAGACGCCACTGACGACGGGTATTTCGTATTTTAATTAGAAAGCAAAATAATTATAAATGGATATTAGATTTATGAATTCCGACGATAGAAACATTTTTCACCAGTTTTGCGCCGTAAAATAATTATTAATTCATTATGATGTATTTTTGCTTTTAGTTTATATTTCGGGGAGTTTATATCGTATGATAAATGGTTCAAACTCAGATGTCTCTGAAATTGCCGTAAGTTGCCATAATTACTGGTAAAGTAGCGATATTTTTTCGATAACCAATTGTTGTTTAATGTTGGGGTCTGTTTTCAGTTTGGTTTTTCCAACACCTGCCAATTACTGCGCTATAGAAGTCAATTTTACATTTTACATTCTTTTACGATACAACGAAAAAGTACTTACAGGACAGTCTAGTCAGCTAGCGTGACAATTGGTTATAGTGTAGTCGCGGTGTCATCACAAGCACGTAATCTAGGTGTGACGTTTGTTCACAATCTATCTTTTAAGAAAGACATTAGCAATGTCAGTTTCATACATCTTCGATATATACGCCGATATAGGCTATATCACACAGGTAATACTTTTTGATAAAATGTTTACGTGCATCGTTAAACTGTTCACACTCGAGTATCACGTGGCACTCGTCGTCGATGTCAGGCGTGTTTGTACAGTGTTCACCAACACGTTCTCCGACGGGGAGTTTAGGCCTCTCCCATCTACCACGCTCTACTCTAAGGTTGTGGGACGATACACGTAAGCGTGTCAGTGCTACACGAAATTTCTCTGGCCAGTCTAACTGCAAATATTCATCGAATGAGGGAGCCTCTTTAATATGTCTGTATAATCGCCCTTTGGAAGCATCGGTGACCCAACTACACCAGGCCTGGTCTGATTGGTCGGCCAGACGTTGATGGGACTCATGTAAAAACGAGAGATATGTATTATTAACACTTAGACCTACCCAAATATCACCGAAACCGTTTCCCTCTAGAAGATGCTTTACCTGTTTGATCCAGCTATTGTTATTATAATTGACGATATCTAAGAACATTTCATCGTAGACGAGTCTATTTATAAGTCTGTAGTCAAGGTTGATGATTTTACACCAGAACTTTACAACTCGAAGAGCAGTACGGATGTACAAGGGCCGCGTGGGGTACTGTTCCGTACTTTTAAAACACGTTTAAAGAATCTAGCCCGTGGTTGCTCAATACACGGTGATTCTGTAGCACCCCAGAGTTCGCAACCGTACTCGAGGACTGGCGTAACGAGGCAATCATACAAACCTACCTTCGTCGCCGTGCCCACAGATCTGAATCCGCTAAGCCTTTTATTTAGTGAAATAGTAGCTTTTCAGCTTGTTCCTTTGAAATTGTCAAAGCCTTAGAGAAGGAAATGCGAGGGGATATTGTTAATCCCAAGTATTTACATAAATGCCATAAGAAATCGGGGATTACAGATATTAAGATTGTCACTTAATTAGCGTATGGCTTGCTAACGAGATTGTTATCGAGGCGTCTAAAAATCGTCGTATGTGGTTATTTGAAAGCGACGTATGCGGACACTATGAATTAAGGTCGACCTTATTTTAAATATAATCGTGTTGACCATAAGTCGTCGTATAGGGTGGGTCCTTACCCTGCGTTACGACGGGTTACTAGCGACACAATGGTGATAGAAGTTAATTAGGAATCTTGACCCAATCTGTGATGCCTGTAGCCACGAGCACGCGCACTTTGCGTAACTAAATAGCCTATTACGTCGTAACGAAAAGTTCTTCGACAAATATATTAGGCTATCAATCCAGTTAAATAAAAAAACTAGTTCGTCTATATATAAGGTTTTGCCCGAATCTCTTCGGTATTATATTGTGAAACCGGAAAATCTATTAATATAGTTTGCCTATATATTGTAAATAACCGCGGGAAATATATTTTAGTGTTTTAACATAGCCATGATTATTCCCTCGAGATTCAATATAGGTCTGTATGTTACGTATTTCGAAATTGTGCTCACCTAACTTTGAATAAAGAATATTTTATCAACTTCAATATCAATTTGAGCATCAGTGATATTTTTCTAGAATGCCAGTCTTACCGCGAGCCGCGCAACTGGCGTTCCTGAAGAGTTTCGTTCACATTCCGTTTGTTGCATAACGAGTAACGACTATAAAATAAAGAATCTTATCACTTTGCATTTTGAAATAACTAGTTGAATCTCACTTTGAAGATATTAAGATTCAACTAAATAGGCTACCTTCTTATTATGTGAATAACATGATAAACGCAAATTCTGTTAATGTGTTCGTGAGATAGGCTACTCCAATGGACTTGTGTAGTAGTTACATAATGAATGCTGTTGGTAATTCATGTAACCATAACCGCTCATGGTCTTTGCTAGTCTGATGTAGTAATCATATTTTTGGTGGACAGGCACGATCTGTGACAGGCACGATCTGTGTAAACATACGAAACTTAGAAGCATAGGCTTATGCGATTTGCGGTAATACGTTTTTGTCCATCTTGAACAACTTCTGGATCTGCCCTGAGTATTACCGGTATATATATATATATATATATATATATATTTAAGATATATAAACTAATACTGTATATGTTTTTAGTTAATCCCTAGTATTTCAGTTCACTCCTTATTCAAAAACTTAATGTCCCCTACATCAAACCTGATAAAATGTCGATAGTCGACGACAATTTCACGTGATATTTTTTTTAGATCCAGGCGTTTCTATTGTATTTCTATAGCTCTTTGAACTCCGGGATGTTCGCTTTGAAGTTTCCGCCGTATTGTCCATTCCCACCTTGGGACGCGATGTATATTGCGGGCAGTAGCTAAATGGAGTGCCCCAGGAAATCATTATCATGTCCCATTCTCACGCCATCCAGGGGTCATAGTCAATTTAACACTTGCTTTCGTGTTGACCACAATAGTCAAAAAATACCCCAAATCGAAAAATTACACAAGATTTTCATTATCTTTTAAGCATCTCCGGCGTGTCGTCAATAGCCAAATTGGTCGTTGTTGTGGGTGAATATAAGTAGATTCTCGCAAAGAAAGTGAACTAAGCGCACCTAATGTAAACCCGTAATGGAGGTAATTTGGAACGATATTATGCGAATTTAAACCGTCACTGATTTACAATGTGAACGGGAGGGGGATAGCTACGGGGTACTGTAAATATCGGGAGAGAAATGTGCAGGAAAAACGATGCCTCTGGTTGGGGTTAGACCTGCAGATAACGGGTATGGTTCTTTTCTTCTCTCCTGTTACTGATTTACAAGTTACTACTCTTCGATTTTCATAGGTCCGTATGTATGTGTGTGTGCACGCGCGCGTGCGTACGTAGGTATGTATTTATAGGCTGATTACCAAGGTAATCGTTACGTTGGTCATCCTTGGCCCTATACAAAGCTAGCCTATGAATGTGGTTAACGCGATAATTTGATTAGCCTCACTTACTGGGTGGGGGGAAACACGTAATGGGAAAAATCTACCGAGTCTGGGCAGACGCTTGACCCTTTTCCATTCACGCCACTGTTTTCAAACGTCTACGTACGAGCTACACATGTTGACACTCCGCTGAGTCTAGGAATGGTGATTTACAATGGGATGAGGACATAGCGGGGAGGTAAGGGGCATAGATACCATACATAGAGCATCTGGCTTCGTCTGGTCGGCGAGGAAATCTTTTGAGCATGCCTCTCCCATATTTGAACGTGAAAAAAGACATTAACCGTATATTGTGTTGCTATGCTAAATCATTCAAACATTACATGTATTTGTATTAAACCAGATATACAGTACTAAAACACATACTTAATAAATTCAGAAATTCACTTTCAAAATGATATGGTCAAAATGTGTGACAAAAATTAACAAAAAAATCGTAGTTCCGTACCTTAATTGGTGGTTATTTTTACTTATACGATAGGGAATCAGCGATTAGCGACTAACGACAACGTTACGAAATCAACAGAGTTGAGTCAAAGGTGACTTCCTGTTTCATCCAATCCTGTTTCATCCAATGCAATTAAGGACAGATTATGACACCTAAAAATTCCTGTT
>WURV02108211.1:0-19825 GCA_011762755.2 Epimenia babai | reverse complement strand
GGCGCAACAAAATTCGTGGTCGCCATTGGCTACGCCTCGTTTTGAGCGTGACCCATTATTCCGTCGTGCAGCTCAGCGCAGACGCTCAGTCTCTGCTGTTATCGATTTTCACTCCAGACTCCATCAACAAGGCTTCGCGAAACATGGCAGAATCTACAGAAAGCACTCGTAAGTACTTTCTTTGTTCTTGAAATATTCTCTACACGAATTCAACTAAATATGGAGGTGTATTAATTCAATTTTATACTAATTATAGAGACAATTGAATCATTTTTTTAGTCCCAGTCCTAGTATCGCTTTTAGATCGGTGATTCAGTACGACTACGTATCACAGCCTGGCCGCACGGATTCCTGCCTCCCAGCCTTTGCTAATTATATCAATATATGCGCCGTAGGTTTTTTTCAGGATGCAGCACATTATTAAAGTGTTTGCATGTGAAAATTTTGGTAAATTCACACCCCATTTTGGTTTTAAAAAAAGGAAATTGAGAGTTGAGATCAGGTCCTTAATCAATTTTTTCAATGTTAATTTATAATGCAGTAAGTAAATATATCAATAGCTAACTTCCAAGTCGATTAAACTTTTTATGGGTTGACTATGTAGTTGTGCGTGTAGTAGAATGATAAATATTGCTTCTCCTTGCCTTGTCTTGGTCTCTAATTAATATTTAATGAAATTATGAGATGGGGTGAGTAAAGTGGTACCAACGATGTTGAGCAACATTAGACACATCATTTTAGGGCAAATTGAAAATCGTCAATTCAAAAGTCGGCGCAGTGAACTAGTCCAATCCGGATTAGGGTTAGCGTTGGAATATTTACTGGTGTTACGATGAAACATCAGTGGGTGGATCGCACTAGTTCACTGCACCCTAAAGTCTCGCCGAGTACCGGTAGTGCACTTTGGATGCACTAACCACATGGAACATTTTAAAGTTTATGGTCATCAACGGTGAAGTATCAATTGCGGTAACCGTGAAACAGTTTAGGGCGCCTGGAACCGAAATTGATATCGTGATCTTTGTGTGTACTTCAACATTTTACTATGGAACTTTTTCACCAAGAATTGACCATGTATGTATATAGTGTTTGACAAGAAACATGCAAGAACAAATCCAGACTTTGTGTTGTATAAAGTTTTGAAGTGTGTAGTGTGAAGGAGGGGGGGGGGGGTAGCAAACTGTAATGTTGATTTATGATCCACATAAAAGTGTTTCAATAGAGAAATTGCATTTGGGTTTTTGCCATATCCAATTCTTTGGATTGCATGAACTCATCTGTTAGGTTTGGCAACTGTGATAGTTGTTTATAGAAATTAGGACGTTATGGCAGTTTGGAAGGAAGCTAATATCAATTATGGACTATGATCAAAAAGTAGTCGTTTTTAAGGTCGGCTTGACCTTTACTAAGTCGTCTATTAATGGGCAGTGGTGGTCAGGTATTGCATCATAAATAGCCTGAGGAAAGCAGATAAAATTGTTGGTGTACCGTAGACATATCAATATTCCGCCATGAGTGCCTTACCTTTTTACCTTGAAACTTATTACGGGTATAATCATCTAACAAGTGCGTTTTGTAATCAGCGAATCACAAAATCAGTGATGTCTTGATATAGAAAAGGGGCCTTTTTCATGTGCTTGTTTGATTTTGTGGTGAATATCATTAGATTTATAGCCCATTTATTGTCAAATATGCTAGGGAACTTTACCACGCTACTTATCGGCTTGTATTAGTCATTGTATTTCATTTCTGTTTATTTTCCAATTTGCATAAAATGTTTTCATGGACGGCTTGCACACCGTAAGAACGATACAGATAACAGCGATAATGTATATACAGTGAAGGTTATGCCCATTATTATTGTGTAAATTGCAAATATTCTCCCGCTGCCGCTTGTTACACTATGAGATCACTTCTCACTCCCAAATACATTACCAGTATTCAGTTCTATCCATTATTATCAGTGTTCATGTGATTGACAACAGCTGGTGTTTGGAAATTTGATTCTCTCCCTGGCATACCCTGATTGGCTCCTCTTTATGTGCCATTCCTCTGTTGACTTTAGTTACATCATAAGCCACTTCTCAGTACTGGCACAGCAGGCTTTTCTGTATTATATCCGGTACTAAGTACACACTTTTACACAGTCTGTCTAGGAATTCGTACCAGTACTATATTAGTCATTGTTTTCTCATCAGATTTAGTATAGTAGCCTATGCACTACGTCGTATGATGTGGATGGACTGTATGTAGATTGTATACTAAGTATACAGGCATGGAGTTTCCACTGCTGTCACTTTGGCTATATGTACGAATATCATATATATTTTGGCATATTTCACATCTAAAATATATTCCCCACTAGTAGATCAAATAGTTTAACCAATATCTTTAATGGCCATAAAATAATATGGGTATGTTGTTTGTTCTAGAGGTGTTAGTATGTTGGTGCATAGTGCATGTGATGTAAAGTCAAACTTTCAAATACCATAGCTTAATTTGTCAAAGTTGGTGCGATAACTTGAAAGAGTGTACAATGTATTTGTTCCTTTTCCTGACCTACGGGCTACACTTCGGTCGCCCTTTCCCCCATTTGAACCAGGCGGATCATTGGTCAGTTGTGTGGATGAGTATAGATGCCACGGTAGCCTGTGTGTGGGCGATGTTGGCCCAGGTGTTTCTTGTAGCTCTTTCAGAATCGCCCTTCCGTGACTATCAGACATGTCATGTTCACTGTTGTTCCCTGTACCCTGTGGCTACTTGGTCAGCCCAACATCTGGAGATGATTAGCTCCTTTCCTTGATGAATGTTTACCCAGGCACACACATACACACACACATTCATATCGGGTTTCCAGATATCTCCAGAATTCCAATTCCGCATTTTCGAAAATTTCCATAAAATCAAGATCTCGGGGATATTGCGGGGTCTATACTATACTTCCGACTATATTCCACTTTTCATTGTAGGCAATAAAAGGCGATTATACGGTTATTTGTTTAATATAATAAATGTTGCTTCACTGAAAATGTCTTCTGGGTCGTTATAATTAATAATATCCGACGAAATGATAGAGTAAAGTTTAAAACCACATCGACGATATTGTACGATAGTAGGCACGCCATTTTAATGTGAAGTGAAGATCGAGTGATCGGAAGTCTTTACACCAGTTTTTCGATGAAACTGTCGTTTTAATACAATTTCTCACGGCATAATATTTTATTAAATTGATTACGTGATGTCATCTCTGATATTTGAAGACTTTGTATTTATTTGTATCTAGTCGCCTTGACAGTTTAGGGAGTTAGCTAGTATGATGTCTTATAAAATATTAAATACGGTGACATCAACGGCAGAAAACAGGGATAGCACTATCAAATGATTATAATCGGGTACATTGAGTCAAATAATCCTACATTTGGTATTTGATACGGAAGTCGCCCAAGTAATATGGCGAAGTCAATTTACAAACTGCAGATTGCCGATAAGGTAAAATATATAAAGTGTATTTTGGTGACGATAATTTGATCTTTATTCGAGCTACGATCCCGGGATTACGATCTTACCATCTTTTATCCCGGGATGTCGAGATCCCGGTGTTGGAAACCCTAATATATACAGCCCTGCGCAAATTTATTAGACCACTGCGCATATTTTATTTGAAATAAAAACATCAACAAATTGTATGTTTTATGGCAATACATGGTTAACTATTAAGAAATATACACTTTGTAACAACGAAAAATAGCGCTGTCAGTAAACAATAATTGCGTAGAGTTCTGTTGTCTTGTTTCGCTTTCTCTCAATGCCTTATTGATTTTGCCGTTTACCATAATTGGTAATGTCATTGTGACTAGAAGCGCGTACAGTCAGTGAGTGACAAAGGCTCAAGGGTGTATGATATCATGGGCTGAATAATGGTCGTGGTGTTGCATAATTGCTACCTCTACTGGACAATGGACAATGTACATTCATTGGGCGGGGATACTTTGTTTAATTATATGGATATCTCATGGATGTCACAATCCCAAGTGCCCTGGGGAGGGGGGGGGGTATTGTTATACACCAGGACCAGTTCATTGTATTGTCCAGTGCTAAGAGAGTCATGACTCCTGGGTTTATTCGCTTAACCCGTACCACACTGACATCTGAACATCACATACAATAGCAATAAAATTATGCGACAACAGAGTGTCGAGGGTTAATTTTATCACATCGAATAAATAATTAAGACCATGCCCGATTTGCTATATATAACGGAGATATTTTGCTTGTTTCCTTGTTTAATTAACATTTCTGTATGGCCCATCATTTAAACGACTAATTTCCCGTTTGTTTCTTGCGTCACCATGCCGACGTTTGACATCGACTTGTGTGAGAATTTCCGCGCGGGTATTTTGCCACATTTGCCATACATATCGTGATATTTACGCTGCCATTTTGAAGGAATGTCGATAGAGGAAGTGAGGACCATAGGTCACAGACACCATTATACCGCTGCGTAGTAGGGGCGAGATTCGACGAGACATTGAATGTCATGATGTATTTGCTGGGAGGGGGGGGGGGCTCATAGTTGACAGCTTATACTGATACGCAGTAGCTTCATCAATTTGGAACACTCACTCTAGTTGTTTCCATGGTAATTAGGGGTCTTCCCGTTATATTCCTTCCACTAATATCCGCAACTGTTAATGTCACAGTTTTGTTCCTGTTTTATCCCCCCCCCCCCAAATTTTTCTGTTATATCCCCAAGGTTTTTTCCCTGTTATATCCCCTACTTAATCACTATCGTCTCATTTTCACAACGTGGTAAAACAACTTAGTATGAGTGATATGATCTCATGCTACCAATGTATAGTGATGGGTTAGGGTTAGGGGATATAACAGGAATAAATTTATGTTGTTCCAAGCACCATAAAAATGGAGGGGATATAACAGGAATTATTTTACTAGGGTAGGGGATATTCGTGGAAGGGATATAAATTAGCCTTGTGCTTATGGAATATAGATGCGAGAAGTCATTGCATCGGAAATTGATTAGATGACAAATTTCGTGAAGGTCCGGCTGTCTTATCTGGGTTCCGCTCTGTTATAGTATCGGTGAAATTAAAAACTGCTCTTAAGTTAAGATTGCTTCAGTAATTATTGGGTGGAAGACCTGCACAAACGAGCGTGGACTGACAGATTGTCCATCATTAACCCCCGTTGCATCAGAGCACAGCCTAGTTATGTGGATGTCGCGGGTTTGGAACCCCACCAAAGGCAAGGTTTCTGCTCATATTTCCCGAAAGCGAAATGTCCATACAAATTTGCCTCTGTAACTCATATAACGACATAGCTTTAGATCGGTTGTTATCTGGAGGTTGTAAGTTCATACCCCTACTTGGGGGGGGGGGGGGGGGGTATTCGATACATTCGACACGCGGAATTAATTTTTGTCAAATGTCACCATGCCATTATTTAGGGATGATTTTGGTACCAAAAGCTACCTAGCACCCCGTGCTTGGATGGTTAAGTGGATAACCTTTGGTTGTTAGACCTACCTGACTACAGAGGAATGAGTCATGGACCTTCAGTTCTAATGAGTAATTTGACAAGCTATAGCTATCATTCTTAGTTATTAAACGTGTTTATAACGCCCCATCGCGTCCAATGACTCCCAATTCAAGGGAGACGGCCAAAAATAACAACAATTTTTGGGGATACCCGTTCTCATGACTAAGTGTAGTCCATTTCTCAGTTTCGAGCCATCTTTATGGCTCATATAAAGATTGAGCCCTTCGGTGGCAGGTGATAGATGATATGCGCTCATAAAATATGCCGGCCATTACTACAGTTTATCTGACTATTTGCAGTAATGGTTGTTAACCCAATAGTTGACATTCTTGTGTCAATGATTAAGTTGATTTTAGCTACAATTAACAGTATCAACAGGGGTGTCCCGGACTTTATTTAAGGGTTTAATAAGTCTTGGGGGGAGGGCTGGTGTGCGGCGGAACATGCCAGACCACTCCATAATTACCAAAATAGTCATTGCATAATGGCTGACATTTTTAACTTTTTTCAACTTCGGAATACAATTCACCAATTTTTTTCTGTTCAGGATTATGGCATATTTCACTGTTAATGCTGTCAATCGCTCACTTAACGAAGTCTGTATAACATATATCGTAATATGCATATCCTTAATATGCAAGCTTGTATCAATGCTTATCTTGGGTGACGCGCTCTTCCTATTCTGCACTGCCCCGTATATCTAACGTGACCATTTGCGTCTTTATTGTCAATAGATAGCTTCTGATGCGGCGTTTCTAGATACAACGTCCCTCTGTTTATTTAATATTCCAACGGTCCAATTATCAACGTTCTCAGAATGCTTCGTGTTTCTACAAATCATCATTCTTCGTCCATTTGGTAATGCAATTGGCTTTTTGTTCATTATAGTTGTGATTTTTTTACCTGTATTAGCTTGTTATGTCTGCGTATATATACAATTTTCTCCATCGCTAGGATAAATCAATAGGTGTAATTATACCTCAAGATGGACGGGGTTTAGCCAATTATAAGGTATTATCGGATATTTTCGATGGCCTTTCGCTGGTTTTTATATCGTCATGGTTACGATATATACTCTTTCAGCATAAACCGCGGGGTCTAGACAGCCAGTTAACCTTTGTCGACACAGTCTGAATGCTAGGGTAATGCCTGGAGGGATGGCGCGCATTCCTGTCAATCGGTGACGCGTAATCGTTACTTACCGTAGGGTGACATCGCACGTAGGGCTACGGACTAGGGCAGACATTGTGATCATATACATAGGGGAAGACGGCCTCGCATAACCATACTGTAACGATTATTATACTTACTATTGTACTTAACAAAAACACCGCACATACACGAGTGGCTGATTTCTCATCGGAATCCGACATCTTGTGTTAGTACACTGACGGTAGGCATTTCATCCGGCCTGGCTGGGAAGCTGTCGCCGAGAGTAAATCGATGCGCCTCGTGTCGTCAGGTTCGGGTGGCTGACTATTCTTAGCAGAATGTGACATTTCGTCAGTAGACAACTGGTAAACATATCAATGCTCAGCCATGACATCGTTTTACATCTACGGTCTAATCCTACTTCCGGATAGCCCGCTATTGAATGGCTAGGGTTAGAGTATCTATACAAACGATCTTATTTCGGACATACAAACGATATATTTCAGATTATAGTTGTATACTCTAACCTTAACTTGAGTGTTACTGCTGATCTTATGTTAAACTCTTATTTGTTATTATTTTTCGTTATTTCTTCTGGAACTTTCACGAATTAATTTTGAAAGCGCATCTGCTACCCTTTCCAAACTATATTCCGAGGTCGTGTCTATTACCAAACAGTTACCGTTACTGCCATATCTAAAACGGTTCGACTTTTATTCAGTAGAAATTATTGACTGTAAAATTAGATGTAACCACTGCTTTATTCCCGAAGCCCACCCCCATTGGGTACATTCCTGTTTTTGTAGCATTATCGTAATACGTGACCTTTTACCATATCCATTATCATCTAGACAATTATAACCCTTGACCTTTGAACTCCATAAATCTCTATATCAGGTAGTTGATATACCAGTTTCATAATTAAACCCTAGGTTCACCTTATAGTGTTTATGATAAGATTTATTATTACATTACATCTTAATGACTAGGTTGAATACTTCTCATTAACCTCTTTCCGACATAAAAGCAATCTGTTTCCCATGTACTACTGCTGCCAACAGCGTAGTAGTGGTAGTAATAGTAGTAGTAGAAATGAAAATCATTCCTAGTTTTTTATCTCGACAACGTGACAAGAATGTTAAGAACAGAAATTTGTGAATCGGGAATGCCTAACTCAGCTACCCCGTAATTTCATTTACCCCTTCAGATTACTCAGTCCAAGGGGGGTGATTCCCATTTAGAATGTGTGCCAATATGGACACCGTACCTGGAATCCTTGGACATTTTAACACTTATAAACATATTTTCATTTTACTCATAAGAAATTCATAGTGAGCTCAAGCGATTAGCTGCAGTTATCATATACATCATCACGCATACCGCCCTATCTCTGTAAATATTGATTTAGTAATCATGGGACAATGACAATATTATTTGTAGATATATTAACGATGAATAATAAAATGAGCTATTTACATACCGAACGTTGCGTTCTACATGTCGCGGGTATATAACACACGGGGACCCAATGTACGGACAAGCTAGCTGTATTCATCATTATTCTTTTTCAAGTTTACATAACGTCGGCCGTTCCATTATCAGAATTTGCATTGCTGTAATCTGGTTCGGTATCTACGAAACCATGAGGAGTCACCTTACCTTTACTGTCAGAATTACCAACAAGTAATTATTTATTTACGATCATTTCCCCATCGCTAGTATGGCTTTGGTCTTTTGAGTAAAAATGAAACGCCGGTTCAAGAATCGACAATATCTACGATATTTCCAAAGGTGACCAATCAATTTTATTGTGTCATTGGGAAGTCTTATCTTAACGCAGTGAAAAACAATCTTTCACGAGAGCTGCATAGAGATGGTTGTATAGGTAAAAGGGGAAAAAGCGAGGTTTTGTTGCTACTTTATAATTAAATGTCAGTCGCACGTACAACATTATCCTGTTACATCCCTAATATATTTTTATAATACACCATTCGCGACGTATCTTTCTCAATATTCAAGCACGAAAATCTTGCTCATTTCCTATCGTGTCGCGGAAGGCACGGGAAAAAATCCCTCGCATGAAAGGCAGCGCTTCTAACCACTATACCACTAGCGCCAACAAGCGGTACTAGATCAGGCAACATGCATATCGTAATTTGTGGGGATAGAGTACCACGATCGACTCCTATCGAGGCTGTCAAGGTACGCAATAAAAAGGTTCATATATACATTTTCTCTTTTGGAACCCATTCATAACATAGCTCACCTTCATGCATGTTGCCGGGTAACTTGTAAATATTCCTATCCATGATCATAATTTGAAAGACATTCTTATGTGACAAATTCGCTAAGTATAAATTGTGTTTTTTGCGCAAAAAGTAGCAGTCAAGTAGGTCTGTTGTGACTGTATAAAGTATTTCCCAGTTAAAATAAGTTCGTTGCAACTGAATAAAGTATATCCCAGATAAAGTAAGTTTGTTGCAACTGAATAAAGTATATCCCAGATAAAGTAAGTTTGTTGCAACTGCATAAAGTAGATCCCAGATAAAGTAAGTTCGTTGCAACTAAATAGAGTAGATCTCAGATAAAGTAAGTTCGTTGCAACTGGATAAAGTAGATCCCAGATAAAGTAAGTTTGTTGCAACTGGATAAAGTAGATCCCAGATAAAGTGAGTTCGTTGCAACTGAATAAAGTAGATCCCAGATAAAGTTCCTTGCAACTGGATAAAGTGGAAGCTGGATAAAGTTCGTGATAACTGCATGAAGTCGATTCCGGATAAAGTTCCTTGCAACTGTAAAAAGTGGAACCTGGATAAAGTTTGGGGTAACTTCATAAAGTAAATCCTGGATAAGGTTTGTGGCAACTGAATAAAGTAGATCTATGGCAGCTAGATAGAGAAAGTTCGCGTCAACTTGATAGTAGGTATGCGGCACACCGGTGGGTTTGTATCGATTCATTAGCCAGAGCACATTAATTGTTTATTCTGAAGGTGCGGTGCGCTGTCTACATTCTGTTTGTTATCGTTCTTCCATTCTTGAGAGGAGCTCAACAAAAATAAGATTGCGGTATCATAGTGCATAGTTCTTACGAATGGTTTACTACGAGTGTACGCTACGATGATACAGATACGTAACAAACTAACAACGTTGGCACTAGCAGGAGGCGTAGTGAGTGGTGGCAGTGTTGATTCATCCCACCGCTGATTCCTGATAGCACCCAGGCTGTGTATATACACGTCATAGGGTAGCTGAACCTTATCTGATCATTAACAGCTCTCCACTCCTGTCTGCTAACGAGGCAGGTAAGATAAACGACATGGATGGGCTGAGCTCGGGGCAGAGTGCCCCTTTCACTAGCTGCATCTAGTAGTGGCTACATCTCCTTAGTATAGCTCGCAGAATCACAGGTAATTACAAATGGTCTTTCCAACTTCATCCAATCATCGCGGTTGCAAGAATGACGAGAGCGCAGATAGCTAATTATCGCGGCCCGGCAAGATTTTTCTTTGCAGCAAAATCACGTTTTCTGAAATTACTGGTTATTGACGCGCGTTTCAAAGGCCACTCGATGAATTTACGGCTATCTATCCCATAGTGAAGCGATCTTTATCATGATCGTGATCGTAGGTCTAGTAAGAATTGATGTAAATACACGAGCTTTCTCTACCTGAAATATGACAAATCGTGGCAGCTATGATTCGTCTCAGTATTGGTACCCATAGTTTTGACCATTAGTTGGATACATTTGGTCAAAAAATGTCATTTATCTTGATTCTCTGAGTTATTTCATCAACATACTAATTATTGTGTAATGGAGAAATTTGAGAGAGCGGTTATTACGCTGAGGAGAGCGCGCCGGGCTTGGAATAAGATAGAATAGTTGCTTTTATCGCATTGTATCTTTGGCTACGTACCACTTTGTATCAATTTTTCTTGGCCATTCATTCGTAGCAATGTGAGTATATGCGCTATGGAGTTTAGAAACAGAAAAACGTCAGACATCCGACCGTATATCTCACACCGAGTGTGAAATCGATCCCCAGTTTTTAATGTATAACCATCATTTGTAAATCGCTGGTAAACTGTATGCGGTAACCATGGCAACCCACCCGCCTTTGGTCTCTACCTGTGAGGCATGGCTAGACACCAGCCTCAAGAAATTGTTCATACGAAATCAATGTCCATTCCATGCCACTACCGCCAGTCGCTTAGGTATTTGATTATTGAGCGAGTTATATCGGGTGCTTTTGCAATACTAAAGATTTTCAAAAATGTCTTTTTTATTTTGCTGTTATTCTAGACGCACTGAGGGTTTACGAGTATATTCACATAAGAAGAAATAGATGGCCACCCACATTCTGGCGTGCATGCATACATGACGCTGACTTAATGGGACAGGTTTGGCTTGAATCTTTCAAATGAATTTTGTTTTAGAAAAGTGTCTAAAATATGGAGTACTTATACCAGTTCGCAAATATTTCTATATCGCAGATTGTATAAGGATTGTACAATTATTACATTACGATCGTACCAAGATCACATTATACGCACACCTAGCTACATGATGAGTGAGTTAGTTGTTGAGGTTGATGCGGTGGTGGTCACTCTTCAACATATACCACGTACACCATTGCAGTGATTAGGTAATCTTAAGAAGCACTCATTCGTTATTAACTGTGGTATTGTTATACATGCCTCACTCTCTGATGCCTAGGCTGCTTTATCAACAACTGAGGAACAAGAATGTTACGATTGTTTTATACTTATATAGAATTTATCATACAGGCATTTATCAGTTGTTTTGGTTGAAAATTCACGCCGGTACATTGTTGCAATTAATGTGTATCTAGAAACATAAGTACAAATTTGTACGTTGATTTGTGGCATTCTATCTTTTTAAGAAATCGTATCAATGTCTCGCCTTCCTTTTCCATTAACTTCTGTTTGATTTTTTAGTTTGTATGTTTTTGTGAGGCACCAGCCTACGTGTACTGTCCTCACTCCGATGAGGTATCCATGCTCGGCATAATTTCATCCGCTGGTTTTATTTCTCCATCATGGTATATGAGCTCAACCATATTTATTCCCATCTTAATAATAGCAGCCTATCCTTTTTTTGTAGGTGGCCAACTATAGCCGGACCGATTTCCACATTTATACATCTTTGTCAACATTGCTGCGCATATATGAAATATATATGCATATGTCGATGTTAACCTCATTTTGCACTCTACTCACGAAGTATTCCTGTTATTACTTGGCATTAGGAAAACAGAGCACACGCGAAAGAAAAATATTAGTGTTGCGTCTGTGTTGTTATAAGTGGTAGTTTGCTACACTGAACTAGCCCTATGTTACTTTGTGGAGTTAATGGTGGTTTTTTGATGGTAATTTTGGTTCATCGTTTGATGTGATGACATTGCGGGTGATACATAGATTGCAGGCGCATATGGAGAAACTATGTATGACCAGCAAGCAGAGTGTGTCTATGCGTTGAATATGATGAAATACTAATGTCGCGAACTAATTTTCAAAATAAATTATTTCGGCCTCTCGAGATATTTTAAATGTCTCCCTCGGTGCTACGTAGATATATGCCACCTCCTCAGTTTGGAATTCAATACGTATAGGAAGAGTTTAGCTTTTAGAAGTGATGCCATCATCCAGGGTAGGGTGCCATTTTATACCATTATTATAAAGGCAGCTAATCGACGATTGATGAAGAGTGATGGTTTAGTACAATGCGTTTCACGAAAGTTATGTAATTGTTTAGAATTGAGTCCTATTGTGAGTCATATTGCGTCCTTTGTTATACATTTTTTTATAGAATTGCACGTTTGAAGGGCCACATTGTTTGTGGGACTGCATCATTTTCGGATTTAATCGTTCGTTGAACTGTATTATTTGGCATTGCGTGGCTGAATTCCGTCATTTGTGGGATATATCGTTTTTTGATCGCAATTCGGTAGTGGGATGAAATATTGCGATTTTATTGACAGATGTCGTAATTTTGGCAAATGGTCTGCTACGAGTATGTGAGCAATGACCACAGCATCTCAGAAACAACTTTTTGCCCACATGCCCATCTCTGATGACGGATGTCGCATCTGTCATGATAAAAGATGTACCGCCGGTTCCATAGGCGCGACACCGGCCGGTAGTCTCTGAATATTTTCCATAATTCAGTACTAAATACAAGTATTCTACATCCATACTCGACGCGGCTATACTAAATACCAGGGCAAATGTTCTTACCACCCGTATAGTAACATAAATATGAACATGACTGTAATTGCCCTCATCCCAAGCATGGCAGCAGCAGCGTTTGTTCCGCAGGCAGCTGGTTTCTGCTGCGGTAATTACGGATCCTAATGACTGCGATCGCCGCTACGACGATTGGCCTGTCGTTCTAGACTTCTGAGCAAACAGATGAATGCGAAACTTCCCTTTTCACGTGATAGTTTATACATGAAATCATGCTTGGTAAATAATAAACGTTCACGTTATATAGATTTACGTTTCCTCTCAGTGATTTGAAATGTGATGGGCAGTCTCCAGGTGATTTGACTCATTATAATAGCAGGACGAGTCAGTAGGCATATTAGCACAGAGTTGTTCGCCCCTTGTGGTTCACCGTAAAAAGTCGCAAGCTTTCAAATGTAAAGACTATCTATACTTATGAAGTGATTACGGTGTTGTATGAAGGAAAGGTCACAAAAGGTCATAGTTGTGATTAACGCTGTTAAGTTGGATGTTTTGTAATTTTATCACTATACTATCAGTTAGACCAAATTTCAGGTAATATCCACCTCGGAAATTCGGAGATGATCGATACCAACATTTACATGTAATATGTATATGCGAAATTTATTGTATCCACACTGAATAACTCCCAGAGCATGTAAATGATGGGTGCACTACAGGCTAGTGTGAATGTTTGTCTTGCATTTAAAATAAAATGACTAATAGGGCGTAAGCACTGCGATATTTCTTGCGCTAATATCTGCCTGCAATTTATCGCGCTAAGCATTTATACTGAGATACTTGAGTTTATTGATAACGATAATGTCCGTTGTGACATGATTATCACGTGATCAAATCAAGATGGATGATACAACTTCGAATTCGAGTGATTCTGATAGTCACATCGAATTAACAGCTGCTGTTATCACAACCTGCAACGCTAGATTTCATCGTCTTATGACCATTTGGATTCGTCACATCCTACAAGATAGCCTGTTCTCGTTAGAAATTAATTAATTTTCGGTTTCAATATCAACCGCCGTACGTATCATGTGGTAGTATTTTTACTGTACGGGCAAACATTGTTATCTGAGTCACGTGCTGAATACTCGTACACCATTGGCTTAACATGCGCAAGATCTGTAGCGCCATATTTCCTGCAACTATAGACGATTTCTCATAAATAATTACTAGTGCTCTTAATTTGCGACAGTTTCCACTTATACTCTCGATCTCGAGTGCTTTTTTGAATAGACATTTTTTAGTCTTTTTTGTTTTTACATCTTATTCTTTCCAATAGTCGAGTGATCTTCTTGAGGCTTCTTTGGCCTCTTGTATAAAATATAAGGTAAATAACGATACTTTAGCTGCGACTACTGTTTAGTTGCAAGCTCTACAGATTCGTATCGGTTGCAAAAAACTGTAAATACGCGATTCAATAAACACTTAATCTGATACTGGCATCAGGCCGGTACACTCGCTGGAAAACCTGCGTATGTCTGCGGGGATTTTGAATGCCTATGTCTGTTCCGTAGAGGCGCATTAGCTACGGAGATACGGCGTTATTGATCGATTCGTCAACTTACATCGGCAGTGAAAGGACGTGAATGCTGCCTATTGTAGCAGTGTTGTATATTGCACTTCCATCAACTTTTTTACGTCTCGTTTCTATCAATTTGCATCAAACAGAATGTATATTGCGCATACATCAAAGTGTATCAAAGAAATTATACATCGCGCACTTGCATCATCTTGTATAAAAACCAGATTTCACACCTCGTACGAAACAGATTGTGCGGTGCACTTGTATCAACAGCTATTGATAGATGTGATTCAAGTTGGTTTCATTGAATATAACTATTTACCATAAGGATACCACTATATGATTAGCTCAGTCTGGCACATTGTAAAAAATGTATTCGTAGCTTCACTCATACGATAACAGTTGATCTCATACCATAATATAACTGCTGACACATTCCCCTTTGAAGTCCATGACCCCACTGTCTTTGTCTTTATCCTTAAGCCAGTTTATTATCGGTTCTACCAGATATACCCCGTATGACTATACTGTCCCTGATCATTAATACAGCATTCGTCAATTCTATCTATTTATAATAACTTCACCATCAAGACATTTTGAATTACTCATCCAGGCCCTTGTTAAGTCTCCCACGAACTCTAGTCTAAATGTCAATATATTCCGGATATGGCATTTTACCATTTTTTTTACGCAGAGGAATAACTTCTCTAATACAACCTGTGATATTTTAAGAATGGGTATTCTGGAGAATACTTTTACTGCACGATGCTCTATCATGACTGAGTGAATTTGTCCGGCACTTGAACGCGTGTAAATAAGTGTCATCGGCTGTTCCATGTGTACATACCAAGTTGCGGTATCTATTGTTTCCTATATGGACAAGAACCAAATGTATTTAGTGAAACCATTCTAGTTTAGACAAACTCCGCCTTCGATCGCTACTAAATGTGACGCCAAATAAAGCTATTCTCAGCCATTGGACAGAATACGACAGGTGGAAACTCCCACCAGAGTTGCTTTATTACCATTCCCCTTCATACCTATGTTTGTAGCTGTCCTCTTAAAATTCTATATAAAATTATAGGGGGCAGCTGGCGTAGTGGTTAGAGCTTTTGACTTTGAATCCAGGGGTCCCTGGTTCAAATCCTGCTCTGACCAGTATACTAACTGTGGCGTTTGTCGGGCTTAAAACGCCTTAACCACCCATTGCCCATGGGGGTCTGGGTAGCCCTTGCAATGTGGTTCTGTTGGGGGTTTTTCCCTCTGACGTTTACTGTGCTTCAGATGCTCTATATGTACTCTCTATGTCGCTTACCTCTCCGCTATGTCGTCATCTCATAGTAAATAAACATAGACCTATCATAGACTTAGCGGAGTATGCGACATATGTAGTTCATATCAGACATTAAGAACCAGTGGCATGAATGGAAAAAGTTCAATTGTCTGCCTAGACTCGGTGGCCTTTTCACGCTAGGCATTTTTCCCCCACCCCATATAAGTTAGGCTAATCAGATTGTCGTGTTAACCACATTAATAGGCTAGCATTGTAAAGGGCCTATGATGGCCTATCACAACGATTACTTCGGTAATCAGACTATAAATACATACATATTAAATTATAAATCGCCAGCCAATTCCAAGGGAGGTAATTACGCGAGATAGTCCACATTATCCCAAGATGTTCGTCCAATGTCTGACCATTGTCTACGGTTTATCCATATTCGTTATAGAATCCACAGGGGCTAATACACGTCCGATGCATGAGGCTGCGGCCTAGCTGCGCGACGCGCTACGACATGCCTGCACTCAGCTACGTGGTTTGCATCGCTAAACTCTTGTCGCGCGGCACAGTCATGCATATATTGATTTTGTGATCTCACACTGCCCTACATGCCCGGGGAATGTCTGGTCCGGGGATCCGCATTAACGATCGACTCGCAACAATATTGCTTTAGTACATATTGTCCTCACTCGTCGTTATGGTTTCCTACAGTCTCAATGTATACGTACGACATGATGGTCTATTATTTGGGATTGTTGTTAGTTAATCCTTCAGTCTCTTAGCGCGCTCTCTATGTATATATAAGTATAAGGGTGGGTAGCCATGTTAGTATAGTTAATAGAAACTATATAGAATTATTCACCTGATGAAGCATAGTGCTTATGCTAAAGCTTGTGATCAATAAACCAGTTAGTCTATATAAAAGGTATTCCCTTTTTTCTGTATGTATATATAGGTTTGATTACCAAGGTAATCGCTGCGTGGGCCATCCTCGGCCCTATACAAAGCTATACGCTTATTAGTGTGGTTAACTCGACAATTTGATTAGCTTCACTTATAATGGACGGGGGGAAAAAAACCTAGTGTGAAACCAGAGTGAGTCTGGGTGGACAATTAACCTTTTTCCATTCACGCCACTGGTTCCAAATGTCTACATACGGGCTACATAGGTCACACACTCCCCTAAGTATATGAAAGGTCAATGGTTATTTACAATGAGATGACAACATAGCACTGTGGTAAGCGACATACATAGGGCATAGAGCACAGCGAACGTCAGCGAGCATAGAGCACAGCAAACGTCAGCGAGCATAGAGCACAGCAAACATCAGCGAGCATAAAGCACAGCAAACATCAGCGAGCATAGAGCACAGTAAACGTCAGCGAGCATAGAGCACAGTAAACGTTAGCGAGCATAGAGCACAGCAAACGTCAGCGAGCATAGAGCACAGCAAACGTCAGCGAGCATAAAGCACAGCAAACGTCAGCGAGCATAGAGCATAGTAAATGTCAGCGAGCATAGAGCATAGTAAATGTCAGCGAGCATAGAGCATAGTAAATGTCAGCGAGCTTAGAGCATAGTAAATGTCAGCGAGCATAGAGCACAGTAAACATCAGCGAGCATAGAGCACAGTAAACGTAAGCGAGAATAGAGCACAGTAAATGTCAGCGAGCATAGAGCACCGTAAACGTAAGCGAGCATAGAGCACAGTAAACGTCAGCGAGCATAGAGCACAGTAAACATCAGCGAGCATAAAGCACAGTAAACGTCAGCGAGCATAGAGTACAGTAAACATCAGCGAGCATAGAGCACAGTAAACGTCAGCGAGCATAGAGCACAGTAAACGTCAGCGAGCATAGAGCACAGTAAACGTCAGCGAGCATAGAGCACAGCAAACGTCAGCGAGCATAAAGCACAGTAAACGTAAGCGGGGGAAAAGCCCTAACGGAACTACACTGCAAGTGCTACCCAGACCCCTATGGACACAGGGGTTTAATAGCGCTCTCTGTTATATACAACTCATAACTGTACACATTACAGCCTTCTATTGCTAAAGTAACACTTTCTAATATAGCTTGCCCCTTGATGGCTTGAAATAATGCCCGTATCAATTTTGCGAGTGTTTCCTCCTAATAGCTATTGAATGACTGTAGCAACATATTATGGATAGTAAAGACCACAATACAGAATTAAACCTATCCTCTGAAACATACGATCCACACTATATAATTTTTATCTCTCCCTATATTTTAACTCGTATACAATTACAGCCGTGTCAACAGCCCATTTCTAACTATACTACGATTGCAATTCATCTAAAACCTACAATTACATCTCCGCTTTTTCTCCGTAATTTCTAGTCCCTTTCATTGAAACACATTCTTTCACCAATTCTAATAGATAACAACAGATATTCTTATTACACCCCGAAACAGTCTCATTATTATATCGAAAAATGGCAATTATTTCGAAAAACATCCGACATCACGGGTGAGAGGAGCAAAAATTACCGAGTTCATCAAAGGTTTTCTCAATATCGGATAAATCGTCTCTCTTTGTCACAAAGGCAGTTTTGATAGGCCTATGTAGAGCAGAAAACTTGGCAAATGCTGCTTTAATATTTCCCTACATAACAGATATTTGTGGTATTCAAATTATTTATGCGCATTTCTAAACATAATCAACGTTCGAACAATGCTCTTCGTCCGTTGAACCGTAACCTTCATCCGTCGACAAAGAAGCTACCGCCGTACATATGAACAGCCGAGAGCAGCTTCACCGCATTAATTTTGTATGGGTAATTGCGATGACGGTATCGCAGATGAGTCATTTCTTTACATTTTTCCAATGGAATCTCGTCAATTTTGGCTGACTACACTTGTTTACCAATGTGACCCAGTTACAATTATACGCGCGCGCGAAATTATTATAAACGATGTTTGCCGACTCGTTAATCCGCGATTTGTTTCGTAATTCGAGCCATCGCGGGTAATTTCTATGTTTCAATAAACAGACGGATTTTTAACAATTATTCAATACCAGCAATTACGGGATTGTAACACGGCGCCAAAATAAGCATAAGCAATAAAGCACTGCAATAAGCATAATTCACTTCGAACATGGTCATGTGAGATGCTGTCTTAGCCAAGCCAGTGTAATACAAAAAGTACGTTAAGCCTCATTGACTAAGCAAAGTATTAACCCTAACTTGCATAATATGCTAGCACGTTTTGGAGTATATTTATATATGAAAGCTTGTCTTAATTCTCAATTGAAATAGCCTACAAGGTTTTGCCCTTACTTTAGTGCAAATGTAAATATAACCCCTTTAATGTTAGATGGTTTTGTTTGACATGTACTATTTAATACCTAGCTGATTAACCATCCAATGGTAGAGAGTAGATGTCAATTGATTATCTATCCAATGGTATAGAGTAGATAGTCAATTTTCCATCTAATGGTTAAGAGTAGATACCTGATCGATGTCACAATATATTTGTTATAATACACAAAATGTTCGTATCGTTTTCATTTTGTTTTTTGTTGCCATGGTCCATATGAAGATTAGCTTCATTCTCTCATACAAATTCATCAGCCACATTTTCGTGTGAACAGTTGTTTTGGTGACGGGAGCGTCGAACTACGTGGCTGGGCATGTGATCAGACAGCTGCTGAGCGAGGGCTATCAAGTGCGTGGTACCGTTGACAATCTCGATAATGAGGAGGAGGTCAAAGCCATCCAGGAACTCAGTCCAGAGAGCAAGATCGACATTGTGGCAGCTGATGTCACGAAGCCAGATGATTGGGCCACGTTAGTTACCACATTATAGTACAACAAATCTTACTGGGCTGTCATTAGTGTAAAGGATCATGCTAAAAATAAATCTTACTGGGCTGTCATTAGTGTAAAGGATCATGCTAAAAATAAATCTTACTGGGCTGTCATTAGTGTAAAGGATCATGCTAAAAATAAATCTTACTGGGCTGTCATTAGTGTAAAGGATCATGCTAAAAATAAATCTTACTGGGCTGTCATTAGTGTAAAGGA